>PVKN010028578.1:0-13210 GCA_004027915.1 Capromys pilorides
ATAAATTCTAGAAAGAAGACCTTTGTCTGAATACTTCTTAGTTAAAATCTTTTCAAAATGTGTGAGTTGTCTTTTCACTCTGTTGATAATTTCTTTTGACGTGAAAAACTTCTCAGCCAGAGGAGGTCCCATTTGTTGATCCTTTCAAGCATTAAATGTGCATTTTGATTTTTGTCCATGAACTTTTTGTCTACCCCAATGTCTTCAAGGTTTTCTGCCACTTTCTCTTCCAGGAGATTTAATGTTTCTCTTTGGATATTTAGATCTTTAATCCGTTTAGACTTTAGTTTCAGGCATGGTGATAGACTTGAGTCAAGTTTTAGTTTTCGACATGTAGAGAGCCAGTTTTTCCAGCACCATTTATTAAAGAGGCTATCTTTCTTCCAGTAAGTGTGTTTGGCCCCTCTGTCGAAGATAAGTTGGCTGAGTGTGTTTGTATTTGCTTCTGCATCTTCTAATCTATTCTATTGATCCTCAGGTCTGGTTTTTGTTTTTGTTTTTGTTTTTTTTTGACAATACCATGCTGATTTTATCACGGTAGCTCTGTGGTATAACTTTAGGTCAGCAATTGTAATACCTCCTGCCTTGTTTTTGTTGCCCAGGATCGTCTTTGCAATTCTAGGTTTTTTTGGTTCCAAATAAATTTTAGGATTGGTTTTTCTATGTCTGTGAGGTATGTTGATGGTATTTTGATAGAAATTGCATTAAATCTGTATAACAATTTAGGAAGTATAGCCATCTTCACAATGTTGATTCTTCCTATCCAGGAGCACGAAATATCTTTCCATTTTCTGAAATCCTCTAGGACCTCTTTTTTCAGAGTACTGTAGTTTTCATTGAATAGATCTTTTACTTCTTTAGTTAGGTTAATTCCTATGTATTTCATTTTTTCGATGCTATTGTAAAACGCATTGTTTCTCTAATTTCTTTCTCAGTGTGTTTGTTATCTGTGTAGAAGAATGCTATTGACTTTTGTGTGTTGACTTTGTATCCTGTTATGCTACTGAATTTGTGTATTAATTCTAGTAGCTTCTTGGTGGAGTTCTTTGGGTCTTCCAAGCAGATTATCATGCCATCTGCAAATAGTGATAGTTTAACTTCTTCTTTACCTATTCTTATTCCTTTTATTTCTCTCTCTTGTCTAATAGCTGTAGCTAATGATTCCAGAGCTATATTGAATAGAAGTGGTGATAGGAGACATTCTTGTCTTGTACCAGATTTGAGAGTAAAAGACTTTAGCTTTTCCCCATTTAGAATTATGTTGGCCATTGATTTGTCATAGATGGCTTTTGTCATATTGAGGTAGAGGCCCTCTATACCGATTTTTTGTAGTACTTTGAACATGAATGAGTGTTGGACTTTGTCAAAAGCCTTTTCTGCATCAGTTGAGATGATCATGTGGTTTTGGCTTTGGCTCTATTAATATAGTGTATTACATTTATAGATTTGCTTATTATTGAAGCATCCTTGCATCCCTGGAATGAATCCTACCTGGTTATGGTGTATAATCTGCTTGATGATTTGCTGTATTCTATTGGCGAAGATTTTATTGAGGATTTTTGCATCTATGTTCATGAGAGAAATTGGCCTAAAGTTCTCTTTTTTAGTTGCAACTCTCTCTGGTTTTGGTATCAGAGTTATGCTTGCCTCTAGGAAGATTTTGGAAGGATTGCTTCCTTTTTCAATTTCACTGAAGAGTTTGAGGAGTATTGGGATCATGTCTTCTATAAATTTCTTGTAGAATTCAGTAGTGAATCCATCAGGTCCCAGACTTTTCTTTGTTGGCAAGCTTTTTATTACATTTCATATTTCATTGGCTGTTATTGGGTTATTGAGAGTATTTATATCTTCTTGATTCAGTTTTGGTAGTTTGTGCATTTCTAGGAATCTGTCCATTTCTTCTGTGCCTTCAATTCTGTGACAGTAAAGATTCTCAAAGTAGCTATAAATGATCCTCTGAATCTCTGCTGGGTCTGTAGTAATTTCACCCTTTTCATTCCTTATTGCTTGAATTTGAGTCCTTTCCTCTTTTTGATGAGGTTAGCTAGGGGCTTATCAATTTTGTTTAATCTTTCAAAGAACCAACTTTTTGATTCATTAATTCTTGTATTGTTTTCTTCGTATCAATTGACTTAATCTCGGCTCTTATCTTTATAATTTCCTCCCATCTTTGGGCTTTGGATTTCGTTTGCTCTTCAGTTTCTAGTTGGTTTAGGCATTGCATAAGAGTATTTATTTGTTCCCATTCTGTTTTCTTAATATGTGAGTTCAAAGCTATAAATTTTCCTCTAAGAACTGCTTTCATTGCATCTCATAAATTCTGGTAGGTTGTGGTTGAATTTTCATTAAATCCTAGATATTGTTTTATTTCTTGTTTAATTTCATCTGTAACCCACTGGTTGCTGAGAAGGATGTTGTTTAATTTCCATGTATTTCTGGAACTCTTATGGTTTCTTTGGCCATTTATTTCCAATTTCATTGCACTGTGTCCAGATAATATACATGGGATAATTTCTGTTTTCTTGCGTATACTTAAGCATGACCTGTGGACTAATATGTGGTCTATTTTAGAAAACGTTCCATATGCAGCTGAAAAGAATGTGTATTCTGAAGAGGTTGGGTGGAACACTCTGTGTATGTACACTAAGTCCAGTTGTTTCGAATTCTGTTTCAGTTCTGCTACTTCTTTACTAATTTTTTGTCTGCTTGACCTATCCTTTTCAGAAAGGGGGGTGTTAAGGTCTCCTATTAAGATTGTAGTATTAAATATTAGATTTTTCGTGTCCATTAAGATTTGTCTTATATAACTTGCTGCTCCCATGTTGGGTGCATACATATTTATGAGTGTTATCTCTTCATCCTGAATGTTTCCCTTGACCAGTTCATAGTGGCCTTCTTTGTTATATTTGATCAATCTTGGTTTGAAGTTTAGACTGTCTGCAAGCAGGATTGCTACCCCTGCTATTTTTTTGAGGTGCTGGAGCATGTAGTATTGTTTTCCATCCTTTCACTTTTAGCTTATGAGTTTCTTTATGAGTTATGTTTCTTGTATACAGCATATTGTTGGGTTTTGTTTCCTTATCCATTCTTCTAGTCTACTTCTTTTAATTGGAGAATTGAGTCCATTTACATTGATAGTTATAATTGAAATGTATTGTCTTACTATGGACATGACACTTTTTACTACTGCTTACCATTCTTCTCCTATGTTTAATGGGTTGTCCTGTTTGGTGGGAACTTTCTCTTCGCATTTCTTGAGTTCAAGTCATTTTGATCCCTCTCTAACATATTTGTTAGTATACTGTGTAGTGTTGGATTTGACGTCATGAAATTCTTTAGTTGTTCCTTGTTGTGGAAGTATTTCACTTCTCCCTCATACTTGAAAGAGAGTTTTGCCGAGTATAGCAGTCTGGGCTGAAATTTGTTTTCATGAAGGACTTGAAGCACTCTGCTCCATGCTCTTCTTGATTTCATGGTTTGTGAAGAGAAATCTGCCATTATTCTGATGGGTTTTCCTTTAAATGTGATGTTTCTTTTCTCTATCAGCTTTTAATATGTTATTCTTCTGCTGGATTTCTGGGATCTTGATTATTATATGTCTTGATGTGGTTTTAGTCAGGTTGATGTTATTTGGAATTCTGTATGCTTCAGTTACCTGAGTATCTGATTGTTTTCTCATACTTCTGCCCATATTCTTTTCATATCATTTGCATTGACTCCTTCTTTCTCATTGATTCCTATTAATCTCACGTTGTTCATTCTTGCATCATCTTGCAGGTGTTGAATTATTTTTTCCTGCATCCTGGTTGTTTTTAAGAGATCCTTTCTTGCCTTTTCACTTGCTGCGAGTGTGTCTTCAAGATCTGAGACTCTACATTCAATTTCATTCATACCGTTTTGCCACCCTGTGATTGAGATTTTATTTTCTTGTATATCTCTTTGATACTGTTTCAGGCAATCTATTTCTTTCTTATATTGCTCAGTCATGGAATCCATCATTTTTCTATTCTCCTCTAATTTTTTTAATCAATGTTGTAACTTCACTTTTACCAAAGAAAATTTTCAGAGCAATCAAAGACAAATAATTTAGAAATTATAATGATTTAAAAACATCTCCTCTTTGAAGATATCTGTGTGTAGGTAGCTCAGCCTTGCAGAGTTGAAAATTGATTTTGTTGGCATACTTTTATTATTTTATTGATTGATCAATTGATTGTGTGGAATCAGGGATTAAATTTAGGTCCTTACACTTGCCAGGCAGGCACATATTCTACTGAGCTATCTCCCCAGGCCCTTTGATGGTATGCTTTTAAAGGAGACCAATTTGAACTAGAGTTCTAGCTTTTAATCAGCAAACTACAGTGGGATAAACAGATTTAAATAAGATGGTGATGGAACTTCTTAAATCATTAGGGACAAAAATTTAAGATTTCTTGAAAGCAAGCAGTAACATTCAATCATATGTCCAATCTTGCATAACTATATCTGTTAATCTGAGCAACAGAATGACAATAACAGTAGATATTCTATCAGTCTTGTTAATCAGCTATTCTTACTTTGAAAATCTATAATATATGTATTGCTGTATGCTACCCTGTTTCTGTCTTTGTTTCTGATTTTTCTTCTTGCTTTTGTTTTTACACTTCAAAATAAAATAAAGTTATAATAAAAATATTGTTAGGAGCTAGAAACTTAAGTTCACGGGATTTTTTGAGTATTATGAAAGAATATATATGAGAGCTACAGTTGATTTTTCTAGCACACTGAACCTTGGCTCCTTCACTCTGTTTTCTGCCCAGTGTCTGCTGTATGTTTGTTGTATATTCTACAATATATTTTACTGGATTTATCTAAGTCTTCAAACAGAAGACTGCTTCATAGATTAACACAAAGAAACTCCCAAGAAAGCCCAAGGTCCCTCTCAGAAAAGAAGCAGAAATCCTATTCCAAAGGCCAATCCAAGGCTTGGGGAATTTGTCTCTGCTGTCACACACTGTCCTAGCTTTGGGGTTTTAGAAACTCAAGTTCATGCTTAGACTCCAAGTTCACTAGTGGCTCATTTTGTAGCAAGCTGCTTCAATTCTGTAATCCGCAGCTTTTTCATCTTTAAAGCAGAGTTACTGAGATTTTATTCATAGGATCACTACACAGATTAAGTTAGAAGCAAACTGTGTGATGCCAGGCATGGTTGTTACTCATTGCACCCCCACTATATTTTTGTGTTTTGGATGCAGGAGAGACACCCGGGGAACACCATTCAACCTATCCCACCCACAACAACATGTGGTTGTCTCTATCTGGCATTCTTACTTCATAATAGGAAGATAATCTGAGAGCAACTTTACCGTCTCCTTTTACCAACTCGCTCATCTAAAGTCTCCTTGTAGAGAATTTGTGTTATGCTTATTCTTCCCACAATATCAATCTCCTTCTTGTTTTTTCCCTATACCTCCTACCTCAGTATGTAATTCTGTTGATCATGGCCAGGTGTGTGATAGAGCATTAAAAAGAAATCAACTGGATGAGTGAAAAGAATTCTGTGGCAAGGTCCTAACTTATACTTACTTCAACAGCCCTTGCCTGGCAGCAGATATAAATGCAGAGGACCAAGGCTTCCCACTGGGGACCTGAGCCTCTCATCCTGAAAGCCTCACACCCAGTACATGGCACCTACAGGAGTTAATAGTTTCTAAGGAAACTTAGTTTCTTAATTATACTTTTAGGACATTAAGACCTGTTATAGATATCTAAAAGATTTGCTAGAATAGCTGTGTCCTAGAAAATAAGTTTCCATTGTATCTTATGTGTTTTCTTTCCTCTGTTCATTGCAGAATAACATAGGACTATGCCAGGTTAAATGTTCAACAGGAACGCGAAATTTTCTCAAAATATCCCTTTCTCTTTGTTTCCTAAAGTATAAGAATATACAGTCTAAGTCTTGGATTTTATTCAAAACATGTCTGGGAGCATGCAGGGACTGTTTAGGATCAAAATTGTCAGGAGACTGTAGAAATATTTCATAAATTCTATTCCTATGCCGAATACCAAAATGCACTGTGAATCTTAATTTGAAATGCTTTTGCCAATAACTGTCACCTTGTGAGAATACACATGACTGTTTCAAAATATAATTATATTTTAGAAATATGTCATTAATAAGTCAGTAAGTTAAAATTATTTTGATAAATGAAGTTGGGAAGAAATAATTAGGTGTTCTCAGTCCTTTAGCACTAGCAATTCTATGTCTAAATATCAGGTAGAATCCTGAGTTAGGTTTCATTATTGTGTAGTTGCTCTGCTTTTTATCTCTGCTACCCAATATACTGAAAAATATTTAGCAGAAGCTGTCATGCCTAGGTCTATTATTCTAATAGAGTAGACCCTGAAACATCAATAGCTTGCAGTTGCTATTAATTACAAATTGATTTCACACTGATTGTCAAAATGTTCATGGTGAGAACACTATTCTCTCAGAATCACTTAAGAAAAACCACAATATTCAATGACTATTTTTTCCTCCAGGAAGGAAAAAAAAAGAGACTTTGATATCAGATTGAAAAGAAGTTTTTCTCAGGGCAGTACTTCATTTGCACCAAATATTCTGTTTAAAAGTAGAATATAAAGTTTTAAGAATGCTATTGGATTTATCATAGCAACTATTTGCTTTCTCAAACAAGAAAAGTAGTATAGATGTGGTATGTGTTTTAACTCCATTTACAGGATTAACACCCTTTCTGGAATCAAATTAAAAATGGTTATCATTTAAAGATAAATAAAATATGTTTAAAAAAACATTACATCTTTCAAATATTTTTTTCCAAACAGCCTAATAATCTAAAGTGTCTGGGTTTTATACGTTAAGTTATGACATCACAAGCACTTGGAATTTTTTTTTTTTCTCTTAATTCACCAAAAACACAAATTGAGGTTTTGGGCACCTTCTTAGTAATTTGTCACTGTGTTCATCAGTGAAATGTCATTCCATGTTAAACTGTTGCTGTGAGCATCAGATAAGGCAGTGTTATCTGTACTTTATCAGAGGAAACGCTAGTTCACCATCCTATAGTTTACGTAAACTCATTTTGTAGATTGAATGTTTTTAAATCCTTTAAGTAAAATGTTATAGGAATTGTGTTTTTAGGATTATTAATAAGTAATTCCTTTCAGGATAGAAATGTACCAACCGGGGGGCCAGAAAATCTCCCAGCAGGCTTTAGCAGCAGCATGAAGCACACTCAGACCGCAGAGGAATGGGAGTGCAAAGCAAAGCCCTGCCTTCCTTCCTTTGGTGCAGAGATTTGGGACAGTTCTTGCCTTAGCACCAGATTTAGATCTGCCAAGCCCAAACTCATCCAGAAACAGAGGCTTCCTAAGGAGCTTGAGATACTTGGCCTCCTCATCGGACACCCAAACATGAGGAATCCTATCAGTAGGTTTCTTCTGGTTCCAAATGAATTTTAAGATTGTTTTCTCTACTTCCCTATGCCCACCCTCCTGATTGCCTCTGGGATCATCTCGGGCCATTTATGTGTGTGTGAGACTTCCTTCTCTGTGCCCACCAGCTGATCTCCTCTGAAACCCTAGGCCTGGCTTATATGTGGGGCTCACTCCCACAGGCTGCAACAGGAAGAAGCTAACAACAGCACCTGGAACCAAGCTGGGCACATCTGGACAGTCTCAAACTTGGTAGATCTGGATCCAGTAAACTGACATTTTGCTGGACCCAGGTTTATGGGAGTGTATTCTCTCTTTTTCTCTTGATCTACAGAGGGGGCAACAGGTAACAGTGAACTAGCCTGTCTGGAAGATCCACTACATCAAGGGCAGGTAATCAGACAGAACATAAGTGAATTAAATTAAATACAAACTCTCAATTTAATGTCTGCTGAGCTACACAGACATAAGGTTTGCTCTTACTGTGTAAAATACAAATTCATTACAGTTACAAAAATAACTGTAGCTTCATTCAAATTACAAAAGTTTGCCAAGTGCTAAACATCACTACCCATTTTTAGTGTTCCTAACTGTAGTGCTGTAAATATAAAACCATAACTGCCTTAATCTTTTGGGTAAGAATTACACTAAAGGTAAAATTGCAACAAGCTCTACACCAAAGGTCAGATGACAGTATTATACAAAATGACAAACACAAGGAGCAAAATGTAATCTCAGGCCCTGAGCCCACCCAGAAAAAATGCATGAGAAACTAGCATAGAAGAAAATGGGAATCACACAGCTGGAATTTCTCACTTAATAGTGTCTAAGTAAAGATACAATTGCAGAAAGGAATAGAGGAAATCAGATCAGAAATAACCTCTGAAGTAAAAAAGAAATCTCTAAATTAATAGCATCTGTAGTTAAGAGATAACTGCAGAACGGTAGAGAAGAAATCAGATTGGAAACAATTTCTGAAGCAAAAAAAGAAAGGATGATCATAATGAAAGAATTAATAACTGCTTCTCAAGAAGACACTGATAAAAAGTTGGAGTAGATTACAAAAACTTTGGATTCCTTGAATGAGCAATATAGGAAAGAAATAGATCACATGAAGCAGACTCAAAGAGATACACAGGAACTTAAAGCCTCAGTGACATCTGGCAATACCATCTGAATGAAAGTGAAGATAGAATTTCAGATCTTGAAGACACTGTTGCAACTAGCAAAGAGGTAAGAGAGAATTCTTTAAAAAACTAGGATGCAGGAAAAAATTATTCAACATCTATAAAATGATGCAAAGATCAACACTGTGAGATTAATAGACATCAATGAGAAAGAAGGAGTCAATATAAATGATACAAAAAATATAGGTAGAAGTAATAACAGAAAACTTCCCAAATATGGGAAAACAATTTGGCATTCAGGTAACTGAAGCATATAAAACTCCAAATAATATCAACCCAATTAAAAACACACCCAGATATATAATAGTCAAGATCTCAGAAATCCAGCACAAGAATAAAATACTAAAAACCACTAGAGAAAAGAAATACAGATTACATTTGGAGGAAAGCTCATCAGAATAAAGGTAGATTTCTCTTCACAAACCATGAAGTCAAGAAGAGCACGGAGTAGAGTTCGTCAAATCCTTCATGAAAACAAGTTCCATCCCAGACTGCTATACCTTGCGAAACTCTCTTTCAAGTTTGATGGAGAAGTAAAATACTTCCATGACAAAGAATAACTAATTTCATGATAACAAAGCAAATCCTACAAGACTACTAAAAGATATTCTACAGAGGGACAAAAATGATCAGAACTACACAAATGAGAATGATAAGAATCTATCCAAGAGGGCAAGCAATTAAACACAGGATATAAAGGTGTAACCAACCGCAGGTAACTAACATGTCAATTATAAGTTAATATACTTCAATTATAACCATCAATGTAAATGGTCTCAACAAATTAAAAGAAATAGAGAGGCACAGTGGATTAGGAAACAAAACCCAACAATGTACGATATGCAAGATACACACCTAACTCATAAAGAAATTCATAGGCTGAAAGCCAAAGGATGGAAAACAATGCTACATAACCAGCAACTCATAAAAAAGTGAGGATAGCAATCCTATACTCAGACAGTCTCAACTTCAAACTGAGAATGATCAAATGAGATAAAGAAGGCCACTACATACTGGTCAGGGGAAAAATTCAAGAGGAAGAGATAACACTCATAAATATGTATGCACCCAACATGGGAGCACCCAGCTCTATAAGACAAATCTTAATGGACATGGAAACTCTAATAGCCAATACAACAATCTTGATAGGAGACCTTAGCATGCCCTTATCCCCAAATAGGTAGAGCAGAGAAAATGTTAGCAAAGAAGTCTCAGAACTGAACCAGTACTTGGAACAAATAGACTTAGTGGTCATATACAGTGTTCCACCCAGCCACTTCTCAATACACATTTTTTGCAGCTGCTCATGGGACATTTTGTAAAATAGACCACATATTAGTCCATAGGTCATGCTTAAGTATGTGGAAGAAAATAGAAATTATCCCATGCATATTACCTGACCACAGTGCAATGAAACTGGAAATAAATGACAAAAGAAACCACAAAAATCCCATAAGTACATGGAAATTAAATAACACCATCCTCAGCAACCAATGGGTTATAGATAAAAATAACAAGAAATTAAGCAATGTCTACAATTTAATGGCAATTCAAACACAACACAGCAAAATTTGTTGGATGCTATGAAAGCAGTGCTCAGAGGGAAATTTATAGCTGTGAACTCACACATTAAGAAAACAGAATGGGAACAAATTAATACTCTGTTGTTGCATTTAGATTGTCCAGAAAAGGAAGAGCAAATCAAACCCAAAGCTCAAAGAAGGGAGGAAAATATAAAGATTAGAGCAGAAATTAATTCAATCAAGACAAAGAAAACAATACAAATAATTAGTATATCAAAAAGATGGTTCTTTTGACCTTATCAAAAAGAGGAAAGCAAAAACTCAAATTCAAGTAATAGGGAATGAAATGGATGAAATTACCACAGACCAAGTGAATATTCAGAAAAACACTAATAGCTACTTTGAGAATCTTTGCTCTCAACAGAATTGAGGACACAGATGAAATGAACACATTCCTAGAAAGGTACAAATTACCAAAACTGAATCAAGAAGATATAGGAATGTTCAATAACCAAATGGCAGTCAAGGAAACACAAAATGTAATAAAAAACATAAGGACAAAAAAAGTCCAGGCCTGATGGATTCACTACTGAATTCTAAAAGAAATTTACAGACGATATAATCCCAATACTCCTCAAATTCTTCAATGAAATTGAAAAGAAAACACTTCTCCCAAAATTATGCCTGGAGGAAAGTATTATACTGATACCAAAACCAGAGAAAGACACAACAAAAAAGAGAACTACAGGCCAATCTCTCTCGTGAATCTAGATGTCAACATCCTCAATAAAATCCTCACAAATAGAATGCAGTAAATCATTAAGAAGATTGTACACCAGGATCAGGTAGGATTCATCGCAGGGATACAAGGAAGGTTCAACATATGCAAATCTATAAATGTAATGCACTATATCAATAGAGCCAAATCTAAAAACCACATGATCATCTCAATTGATGTAGAAAAGACTTTTGACAAAGTCCAACACTCATTCATATTCAAAGTCCTCCAGAAAATTGAAATAGATAGACTCTACCACAATCTCATACAAGCCATCTATGACAATCCAATGGTGAACATAATTCTAAATGGGGAAAAACTGAAGTCCTTTACTCTCAGATCTGGTACAAGAAAAGGATGTCCTCTATCACCATTCTTATTCAATAGAGTTCTAGAATCATTAGCTAGAGCACAAGAGAGAGAAGTAAAAGGAATAAGAATAGGAAATAAAGAAGTTAAACTGTCATTATTTGCAGATGACATGATAGTCTACTTGGAAGACTGAAAAAACTCCACCAAGAAGCTACTAGAACTAATATGCAAATTCAGTAGCATAGCAGGATACAAAGTCAACATCCAAAAGTCAATAGCATTCCTCTACACAAATAACAAACACACTAAGAGATAAATTAGAAAAACAATACCTTTTACAACAGCACCATTGAAAACGAAATACCTGGAAATTCATCTAACTAAACAAGTAAAAGATCTATTCAATGAAAACTATAGTAGTCAGAAAAAAGAGATCACTGAAGATTTCAGAAGATGGCAAGACATTCCCTGCTCCTGGATAGGAAGAACCAACATTGTGAAGGTGCCATACTCCCAAAATTTTTATAAAGATTCAATGCACTCCCAATCAAAATACCACCAACATACCTTACAGACCTAGAGAAATCATTCCAAAAATTTATTTGGAACTAGAAAATACCTCGAATAGCAAAGCCAATCCTAAGCAACAAAGACAAGGCAGGAAGCATTACAATTCCTGACTTAAAACTATACTACAAAGCTTCTGTGATAAAATCAGCATGATATTGGCCAGAAAAGAGACTTGAGGATCAATGGAATCGAATAGAAGATGAAGAACCAACTGCAAACACGTTTTGCCACCTTATCTTTCACAAAGGAGCCAAACATGTTTACTGGAAGAAAGATAGCCTCTTTGACAAATGGTGCTGGAAAAAATGGATCTCTATGTGGCAGAAACTAAAACTTAACCCAGGTCTATCATCATGCACTAAACTAAATTCAAAATGGATTAAAGATCTAAATTTTAAAACAGAAACACTAGATCTCTTAGAAGAGAAAGTAGGAGGAAATATTGAAGATATTGGGGTAGGTAAGCAGCTCATGGGCAAAAATCAAACAGCACATGTAATACTTGAAATAATTAGCAACTGGGACCTCCTCTTGCTGAGAAGTTTTTGCACTTCAAAAGAAATTACCAACGAAGTGAAAAAAAACCCACAAATTTCAAAAAAATCATTGCTAACAAGCACTCAGACAAAATTCTTCTGTCTAGAATTTATAAAGAACTAAAAACCATTGGGGTCCCAAAATTAAAAGACCCAATTCAGAAAAGAGCATCCAAGATGAACACACACTCCACTCCTCTGAGGAAGAAATACTGGAAGCTAATAAATACATGAAAAAATGCTTTACATCACTAGCCATTCATCAAATGCAAATCAAAACAATACTTGGATACCATCTCACCCCAGAAAGAATGGCAATCATAAAGAAATCAAGCAACAACAAATGTGAGAGAGGCTGTGGGGAGAAAGAAACACTTCTCCACTGCTGGTGGGAATGTAGACTGGTGCAACCATTATGGAAAGCAGTATGGAGACTCCTAAAATACTAGGACTGGAAAATCCATTCAGCCCAGCTATCCCTCTACTGAGAATTTTCCCAGAAGAACTGAAAACATACCACAGTGATATTTGTGCTCCTATATTTACAGCAGCACTATTTGTGACTGCCAAATCTTGCAGACAACCAAAATGCCCATTGCCTGAAGAATGGATGCAAAAGATGTGGTGTTTTTACGCAATGGAGTATTACTCAGCTATAAAGGAGGACAAACTCAAAGTCTTCATATATAAGTGGGTGTATCTTGAACATATACTCATAAGTGAAATAAACAAGACCTACATGTGTAAATATCATATAGTCTTCCTAATATAAGAATTCAAAGGAAGAAATAAAAATGAAAAAGTATAATATAGTGAAATGGAAGGTGAGAATTAAAGGATCAAACAATAAAGACAGAGCTAGGAAAAAAA
>PVKN010028579.1:0-13211 GCA_004027915.1 Capromys pilorides
TTTAAATTCTACCATATAAAGCGTAAGCCATTTACTTTTTAATATATAGATTCAAAAGAGAAAGTGCCTGTTCTTACCTAAAACAATAAACTTGCATTTTAAAAAGCAATATATCATGTTAATGTCATTACTTTGATTCTCATCCTTTGTACTAGATTAGATTTTTAGCATTTAAAAGGTTATTTCTACAGGGAATTGGCCTAACTGATCTCTGTATTTTCCCAGATTCTGTGGGTGTGGTCGGAAGCCCCGAGATAGTTGTGCTTTTACATGGCTTTCCAACTTCCAGCTATGATTGGTACAAGGTAATGTAATCAATTTCTAGATCTCACTATATCTTAAAACAAACAAACAAACCCATAATCCAGGATTTTCTTGGCAGCACTCGCAGATTCTTGCACATTTGAATTGTTTAATAACAGCATCGATGTTGAACTGTTTCTCATTTACTCTACCAGAGTAAAACAACTCTTTGGCAGTCCGAAAGGACCACTGCCAAGTTAAAAATGCTGGTGTCCTGTCCTTGATAGAGATTAATCACTAGGAATCAAGCACTTGCCAAGAGAATTATCTGTGGGTACGGTCATGGCTTTGTGAGGCTTTTGCTTTATTGAGTAGTTTTATCCATGTCTGCCTCTTAAGAGATTGGGATGAAGCTTTTGCTGCTGTGGGTGAGAGGAGGGGCAGCACAGGAGTACAAAGTCTAAATCAATTTTCTTCCCTTACAGATTTGGGAAGGTCTGACCCTGAGGTTTCATCGAGTGATTGCCCTTGACTTCCTAGGCTTTGGCTTCAGTGACAAACCAGTAAGCAACAACTCTAGCAGGCCGGCGTTGGGGTTGGGATAGGTGTGCATGGAGTGGTTAGGTCGGCAGAGATCTGCTGTTGTGACTTTATCCTGTGTATCTGGCCTTTTCTTTCCTTAGAGACCACATCACTATTCCATATTTGAGCAAGCCAGTATTGTGGAGGCACTTTTGCGGCATCTGGGGCTCCAGAACCGTAGAGTCAACCTATTGTCTCATGACTATGGAGATATTGTTGCTCAGGAGCTGCTGTATAGGTCAGTGAAGCCAGATTTCTGTTGCCCTAGCTTAGGATGTTGGGAAAATAAAAAATTCCTAGACCCCATTCTGGTCCTTTCCCTGGGGAGACTGTCTTCACTGCTGCAGTGGTGTCTGTCTGCTCAACTACATGTGTTTCCCTGTCCCCTTCTCCAGGTACAAGCAAAATCGCTCTGGTCGGCTTACCATAAAGAGTCTCTGTCTGTCAAATGGAGGTAATGGTCTTGGTGGTAGGTGGAATTGGGATGTAGTCTAGAAGGGCTGCCTCAGATATTATGGGACAATAAATGATAACCTGATACCGTAAGCGGACACAATAAAACTAGATCTTTTGCCTTTCCTTTGTGCCATGAACTGCTTTGATGGCCAAATGACATTTATAGACCTTTTCTCAGAATACTGATTTTAGATATAGAAAGTAAGACCAACGAGAGCACAAAGGAGTGATTATATTGAATGTAATCAATTAGAAGCTGCATTATAGCTATTTGTATTTTTTTGCAATTAGACTTAATAGTGGGTGTACTAAAGCTAATTAGAGGGGCTTGCCAGATAGCTCAGTTGTTTAAAGTGCTGCTTGGGCAAATGCAGTCAGATGCAGGGAATGGTGGTTCGATCCCCAGCTCCACAAGCTGCACCAGACTGGCCCTTAAGGCAGCCTGAACTAGGCTTTCCCACCACCACCACCAAAAAAAAAAAAAAAAATCCTTCTCTAAAGCAGATTAGGACTGCAAACACTATTTTACTGTAATAACTGCAGTGAGTTATGAAATAGGTTTTAAGACAGAAGACCACACAGGTGCTTCTGATATGTGTGCAGTATTAGTACTAGGCTCTTAAACTCTTATCTGTTGGGACCAAATTTCAGCTAGAAACTAGTGAACCTGGATTAGACTTTTTGGAGAAGCTTATTTTACTTTGTGTGCCACTGAGCACGTAAATGTCCACTGAGTGCCTTATGGTAAGCTTGGGAGAAGAGTCATAGTGCTCTTGTGTTTCTTCCACTGATTCTGGAATGGAAAAGGAAAAACTAATTTTTTTTTTTTTTAAAGATTTGTAATTACTGCACAATCCCTCTGTCTTTGGAGACCAGATTATTAACATTGTGTTCTGAATTGAAAAGGGAGTCAGAGCCTCATTATTAGCATTGTATATTAAAGTACGACTTTTCCTATTTTTTTACCTTTAAAATGGGGAAGTAATTCTAGGGGGCTAGAATTTTACCAGTGGAATTTGAAGTTGCTTGGAGAAGTAGTTATGTGACACTGCAGTCATGTTTTATTTAATCAGGGGATACATCTAGGATACAACTATGTATTGTCCATTGTTGATGAAATACTGTCATGGAGTACGTGACTATACTAAATTTTTATCTGTAAACCTGTTTTGGCAGTAAATATCCAAAGGTTACATTGAATAAGGTCTGCAGTCTCTAGTAAAGGGTTTGCATTTGACCTAAGTTTTGGTACATGACTAAAAGCAATTTTTCTTCTAAAGGAATCTTTCCTGAGACTCACCGTCCTCTCCTTCTCCAAAAGGTTGGTCATTTTACTGGATAGAACCCAAGTTTTAAGATTTGTGCTGATATAAATAGACCTCGGACCTTTTAATGATTGTGATGCTGTGATGGATCATAATTAAAATCTTCCTCCTTGTAGATTCACATTAATAGAGTTAATTTAGCCCAGCTGAGGCAAATAAAAGCCATGGAAGTGGCTCCTACATAAATTGAAAACTACTTCTTTCATTTCAGGTTGAAAGATGAACAATTTATTTGAAGAAATATTACTATGTAAAGACTTGTGGCACATGCATTAAGTCTGGATACATTGGGATCCTGGTCTAAAAAAAAGTCTTTAGGGTTTATGGCCAATGCAGAAAGCTGGTACTCATAATTCCAGATATTTGGAAGAATGAGGCAGGAAGATTGCTTGAGCTGAAAAGTCTTAGAAATAGTGCTCACTTCAGCAGCACATGTACTACAAAAAACTAAGAATTAGAAATAGATTTATCTTCCATGAGAGAAGAATGTGGGTCACCAATACAGAAAGAAAACAAACGCCATCCTATGTACCAAAATTTTCAGTAGATTTAGTTAACTACCCTTATTAGTTGATAGTATGAATCCTTTTTTCCTACTGAACTGTCGTTTTTCTCTGGATCCTTTTTTTTTTTTTTTCCACTTACTACCTACAGCTACTCAAAGATGGAGGCGTGCTGTCACCCATCCTCACCAGGTTAATGAACTTCTTTGTATTCTCTAGAGGGTAAGTCACTACAAAAGACTTAACTGTGTATGAGTAATTATAACTCTGAGCCAAATCCTTAAGTTTGGTATTTTCAAGCAAAGCTTCTGCCCTTTTACCAAGGAAGTTATAGAAAGAATTCATAAGTCAGCTAAGGGCCACACTGACTGCTAAAGTTTTAGTCAGATTCTGAATTCTCCCCCTATTTACCTTTTTTGCATTTTGGACTTTTTCAGTCTCACCCCAGTCTTTGGACCATATACTCGACCCTCTGAGAGTGAGCTGTGGGACATGTGGGCAGGGATCCGCAACAATGATGGGAACCTGGTCATAGACAGGTAAGAAATAAGCCTTTGCTTTGGGTTCCAGAAAGGCTCTTTAGGAGTTTGGATGAAGAAACAGGATTGCTTATTCTGTACTTAGCTTGTTTTCTACCAGAAGAAGGTTAGTTTAGGACTGTGAGGCAAACCTAAATTTGTCAAGGTTGTTTTCCAAGAACAAAGATGTCACAGACTGAGCCCCCACACCTAAGTAACAAATTGCTGCAAATTCTAATGCTAATTTGTTTGTAATGGACTTTGGCAAATCTTTTAGACTGTTAGTACTAAATGTTTTAAAATGTTCAATCTCAATTGTGAAAAGAATCTAAATGTGGCCCTTAAGTACAAGGCTCTTCCTTTTATGTATCTTTTTGGTAGCAACAGGGCATGAGACAGAATTTCTCATACAAAGAATTGTAATGCCTTGATTCAAATGACAACCTGAGAATGTAGCTGTTCTGAGGGGGCCTAGAGATGGTGTTGTCTGTTAAGTCCTTGACATAAGGCTCTGCCTTTGTTTTACTGATGGCTTTGCTGAGAATTGTGCATTAAAGGGAGCCACTCCATCCCCCATGAAATCTCCAAAGATTCATTTTACTATACAAAATTGAAAAATAGACAACACTCTTAAAATTCTCTTATATTTTCCTTTCCAAAAAGCAAATACTATTTCTAAGAGGTGAGACTGAGGTTCACAAAAATAATTATCCTGGAGCTGCCAGGCAGAACAATTAGAATGCATGAGTTTGACTGTTAACACATGGCCATGGCTGGCATCTTACAAATTTAGAAAAAGAAACTCTTCCCATTCTTTCTGTGGTACAGAGATGATGAAGACTTATTGTCATGAACTTGTATATTTAGGATTTCAGAGGCAGATGTCAATTTAGAGATCATAGAATTCAACCTTATTTTAAAAATGAGGAAAGATACATACTACCATATATCTCTGACGCACTGAGTTGATTAGTGTGGAGCCAAGATTGGAACCTAAGACTCAGGCTTTAGTCACATACACTCCAAAATAACTCTTGGCCTTCTTGAGACTTCATTTCTTGCTTGCTGGATGCACAGAGCCCATTAATGCTCACTTGGATAGTAGGTAGAACCACTGCTGTAGTCACTTGGTGCTTAATGTAAATGGCAAAGTAGGTTGTTTCAAAAATTCTAAGTTGCTTGTGGTTTAAGATGCATCTCTTGCAGCTTGTGTCAAGCTTGAGTCCCGTAACAATAAAGATTTCTGGTTCTTCTCTTGCTGACTTACCGATCCTGTAGCCTCTTACAGTACATCAATCAGAGGAAGAAGTTTAGAAGACGCTGGGTGGGAGCGCTTGCCTCTGTCACTATTCCCAGTGAGTATCTTTATATTGCTTCTTGATAGGAAACCTTAAAGAGTATGAGGTTAAAATAACCAGAATTCCTATCAACTCCAATTAGGGCTACCAGATTAAGCAGATAAGCATATAAGACATGCAGTTGAATTTGAAATTTAGCTAAACAACTACTTTTTAAAGTACAATGGGCCAGTCATACAGCTCAATGGCTTAAGCACTGGCCTGGCAAATGCAAGGTCCCAAGTTCGATCCCTGGTACAAAAAAAAAAAAAGTGTGTGTGTGCGTGCTTATATGCGTGTTGTGGGCAAACAAAAACCACCAGATTTTTTGAGGGGATCTGAAATTCAGATTTCTTTGGACATCCTTTATTTCACTGGCAAATCTATTCCCAGCATCTGAAAACACCAGTGATGTATGTGCAGGATGAAGTTTATAAAACACTGAAGGTTTTATTGCAAATGTAGTCCATATTGCTGGTTTCTTTCATATGTACTATCAGTGGATACCACATTAAATTATGAATTGCTTGGCTGGAGACTGCTGAGATTACTAATCAGGAGCTTGTAAGTAGACTGTGCTTATTTGTCACATTTGTACAGACTTTTTTTTTTTTTTTGTGGCCAGCTCAGCCCACCCTGGGTGCTGGGGATTGAACGGTGGTCCCTATGAGCTTTCCTAAGCTTGCCTAAGCAGGTACTTTATACCACTGAGCCACCTTGCTGGCCCTTGTACAGATTTAAAAAGAAAAAAAAAAGAAATCAGTGCAGTGATTCCCACATAGTAGTCCTCAAGAACTTATTGGTTGGTCTGGTGCGGTGGTGCACAGCTATAATCCCAGCAGTTGGGAGACTGAGAAAGGAGGATCACTTGAGATTTCAAAGCCAGTGTGGGTTACATAGTAAGCTCAAAGCAGTCTGGACTACACTGCAAGACCCTATCTCTGAATGGAATGAATGAATGAATGAATGAATGATGGTTTCAATTGTAACAGAAGAGAATTAAGGAATGACCCTATAGTATCTTGAACTTACAGAAAGAGAATGTTGAAATTGGGGCTTATTCCTTTTGGTCCAAGGCACAGATGAGCTAAAAGAGGGACCAAATGGTTCTATGTAGGAGAAAATGTCCCAAATGAGCCAACTGGGGAACTTTCAACCTTATAGCCTAACTAGAGAAGCTAGGTTTTCTTTTTTTTTTTTTAAATTTTATTTATTTATTTATTTGTTTGCTTGTTGTGTTTGTTTGTTTCTTTCTTTATTTATTCATTTTGTGGCTGGCTCAGCCTGCCCTGGTGGTGGCGCTGGCACAGCATGTGGTGCCGGGGATCGAACTGCAGTCCCCGCAGTTGCCTGAGCCCTCCTAAGCAGGCGCTTTAGACCACTGAACCATCTCGCCGGCCCAGAAGCTAGGTTTTCTATCATAAAAAAAAAATTACATAAATCACCCATCCCAGAGAAGTTAATTTAGGGTGGAATTAGGAGAGCTTAGTAAGTCATTTCTCTTTTCTTTCTCAGTTCATTTCATCTATGGGCCAATGGATCCTATAAATCCTTATCCAGAGTTTTTGGAGCTGTACAGGTGAGTCTCTTTCAGAGGTCTTTGTTTTGTTATTAGCACTACATCCTGACAGGGGTAAACATAATTACTTCCTAAAGAATACTGGTACTGACCTCACTGGCTGCTCATCCAGGAGACATAAAATACAAACATGAATTGGGAAATTCAATTAAACATCATTTCAAACAGCCTGTTTTCACTGTCATGGCTATATCATATTCATAGGTATAGAGGTTAAAAAAAAGCTATCACATTAACCCTAGGATGACAGTAGATACCCTGTTTTAGTTTCACTATAAAAGCAGTTCATTGTTCTAACCAGAGCAGATAATCAGGAGAGATTGAAAAGTGTTCACTGCGGGAAGTTGTTATTCTTTGTGGTTATTTTCTCTGAGTGTTTACTTATACGGTATAATTTGAACGCTTGACTGTGCCACATAATAAAGTTCCATGCCTTCATGTGGCCTATTGGACACAATCCAGTAGTAAACAGTTTGCACAGAATTTTAAACAAAATTTCCTCTCATCTCAGACATTAAGGATGTTCCTTTTTTTTTTTTTTTTACGGGACTGGGGCTTGAACTCATGACCTTGCACTTGCCAGGCAGGCACTTGTGCCACAGAGCCATCTCTCTGGCCCCCAGATGTTCTTTCATTATCTTTACTTGGGATTTGAGTTGCTGAACTGCCTCTCTATGAAGCTGAATTTTGTTTTTACAATTACTGCACAAGTGTTATGTTTTCAAAAGTTGTTGTCTGTTGGATTATGAATCTGAGTGGAACTGGCAAGTTTATCTGCCTAAGATAATAACTGCAATGTAGAAGGTGAATAAACCTTGTGTTGGTGGTTCCAGTGTGGTGTCCCCACAGGGGCATTTACTGGGGCTTCTCATTGGCTAATATCCTTCCCTGCTCCAGCCTCAAGTTCACCTACATGCTGTTCTCTTCCACTAGGAAAACACTGCCGCGGTCCACAGTGTCGATTCTGGATGACCACATTAGCCACTACCCACAGCTAGAGGATCCCATGGGCTTCTTGAATGCATATATGGGCTTCATCAACTCCTTCTGATCTGGAAAGAGTAGCTTCCTTGTGTTACCTCCCTACTCCCATATCTGTTATGTATTCCATTTAGGAAGAAATGCCCCAAAGAGGTCCTGGCTATCAAATACTATGCTCACAAAAGTCCACTTTACTCACATGAGTAAACAGAATCCAGAAAAAAGGTAGTGAAAGTCCTAAGGGTGACATAATAGCTCACTCCTATCCCTCTGATATCTGATCAAGTGTATGGACTTACCTTTGTCTTTGTGTTACTAGGAAATTCTGGTGAGCACTGCTTCTCACTGATTTAGTAAGACAGGCATTAGATATTCTTTTGCATAGAAGATTTTTGTACACTTCTGTAAACTTTTGTGAAATATTTAGAATGATAGCATCTGGCCCAAGCCCAATTGGAATCCTGCAATGAAAGAATGAGCAGAAAGGGCCTACTTAATCTCTCCTTGAATGGCTTCGTAGGCATATGGTTTTCTAAAGTTCTCTAAGTAGTAATACAGCATAAGTGAGAGTGAGAACAAATCTTCCTTATCATAACTTTGGATTTAGCTTCATCAATTGCTTTTCTAATTTGAGATATTTTGTTAAAACAGGTATTGGTTTAAATAATATGGTATTCTGAGTATGCCTTTGGACTATGATTTGCCTATGCATGTGGTATACATTTATAAAAATACTTAGCCAGCAGAGTCTTACTCCACCAGAGTAGGGAACCTTAGTAAGAAAGTATAATTATTTAATGAAGTGAACTCCAAACTATTTATACAATTTTCTACAATCACAGGACATGAAGGACCAACTGCATTCTATGCCAGAGATCCACTGTTATTAGTTGAAAAGATAATTCTAACAGCAAACAATAATCTGACTCCACATACCTCATTGCTTTGGAAGCATATCCCTCTGAGCTTACGTGGAAGGGAGGGGACTGCTGTATAGTTCAAGTTCCCATGCTGAATATATACTAACCCCTCTGTGGTGATTGCTTAGATTCCATTGGCTGTCCCAGAGAGGCTTTCTCATATAGCTCAGAAATTCCTGTCCTTTATGGACAGGAAAGTTCCCAGACAATTATAAGAACAAATTGTGAAAGACCTATAAGCAAATGGTGCTGAATACTTTTTTAAAGTCACATTTTCATTGTCTTAGTCAAAGAAGGATAATTAAATGACGAATTTTTTTTTTAAAAAATTAGTAACTTCAAGTATAACAACTTTTAAGCTGGAATAAGTGTTTATTTTCTATTAATAAAACAAATTGTGATGAAAGTGGATTCTGGCTCCCCCACTCCCCAACCCTGTGGGATAAAACTTTCCAACATTGTCAGGAGCTTTCACACATTATGTGAAAAAATGATGAAGTTAAGCAGCTGTAGCACAGGATAGTATTTGATGTTCAAGATCATCCAAAGCTGCACTGTCATACAAAAGCTGACGAAATGAGAAAAAAAAAAAAAAAAAAAAAAAATCAAACCAAACCAAGAAACACCAAAACCCATGCATAAGGACAGACATTTGCTTGGTCTGCTGGCTCAGGGCCAAACATTTAATTTGCTTCTCCAGGTCATTAATCTTTAGGAGTGTGATTCTGGGGAATTCATGCCACTAGCCTAAAAGCACATTGACAGTGAAATGTGTCATCCTGCTCAGTAAGAACTTATCCAACAGAAGCCAAGATAACATCTACAGGTGTACTCTCTTTGCTTCTGACAGTCACTTGCATGGTCACGCCATCTGCTAAGGCCAGCTTGGACCTCACCAATAACTCATAGCCACCTCTGTATACACCTGAGAGAAAAAAAGAAAAACCATATTAAGAACTCACAATAAGCTCTGACAATGAAATCTATCATGTTGTACTTATATCTCCTTTCTATTATTTTAGTTTAGCTTTTCTAGAAATTTGTGGGAAGTGCACTATATATTCTAGCTTTTAAAAGAATATTCTCTTGAGACTGGGAATATAGAAGGTATTAAATTCTGATCTGAGTACTTAAAGGCAGTAGGGGCAAGGGTGGGTAGCATTGATAATCTGTGAGGCACTATGCCAGACCAGATATTCATCCTAAAAAGATATCACCCAAAAGTAAATTACTCATTTTCACCAGGCTTCAACCTGTTACTGATGTAGCAGAGTGACAGGACAACAGTAAGACATGGGATGCCCATCCATATTCCTTATCACAGTGTGCAACAAAACAGAGTATAAGGGAAATTTGATAGAAGTCTCTTACCTGCTAGATAGAGCGAATGGGAATTCTTGTTCTCAGGTACTTTATCTGACCTCTCACAGGGCTGCATGCCCAGAAATGTGATGATGTTGTGGACAGCTTCTGTGTTGAGAAAGTTTATGCAACAGTATTAGAAAAGTTCAGCACCAGGATCTCCCTTTGTATCCCTATGTCCTGAGAGCTGGGGCGACAGAGGTATAGAGGGTGTATTGAGAGAGGCAACTGGCTTTGAAAATGGATGATTCAACTAAATGATAAAAATGGGTACCTGGTCTTTTAAATAAATGACTTAGGACAGAGTTAATGAAAAAATAGTTCCAGAATAACACATGTGCCTATTAGGCTTTATACTGTTCTGCTAGACAGTATACTGGCAACACACCTATCCTTACCTTCAAGTGTTTTCGTAGAGCTTAGGGCAAAGGTCTCCTCTTTCTCAAAGGTATCTCCCACCTCTTCCCAGGCAGCAGCAAAATTAGGCTTGAGTATCTTCTGAATGTGGTCAGACACAGTCACTTCAAGATCTTCTAGCTAGTGGGTAACAAGAAGTAGGCATAAATAGAAGTCCTTTACATATAGAATAAAGAGAGAAGAAACTGATCATTTATCTAAATCCCTGCAGGTGTATGGGAAAAATTCTATTACCATAATAGTTTAAATGATACAGTCTGGATATACTTAATGCTATAGGCCTTAATCAGAAGAGTAAGGAAATAGGACATTTAGGAAGAGACAAATTTAGATCTGTACCTTTAGCCCTAGCCACTGAGTTGTCACATCTAGCCACTGAGTTTAGGCTACATGGTACTTTCTAAAATTCCTTTTAACTAGTAGATTGATATGTCTTTTCTCCTTTCTATAAAGATTTGCTAGTTGGTAATCTGGCTATATTATAAACAAACTAAAGGTTTTGCTGAAGCAAAAACAGAACTACCCACTTCAAACAAAACTGATTTTATGAATTATCTTATAGAGAATTATGGTTTTTTTTTTTTTTTTTTTTGGTCTTTTTGAGACGGTCTCACTATGCAGTTCAGGCTGGCCTTGAGCTCACTTTTGTAGCTGAGGCTGGTCTCGAACTCACACTGATCCTTCTGCCTCAGCCTCCCAAGTGCTGGGATTACAGGTGTATGCCACCATGCCTGGCTGAATTATGTATTTTTATCTTAAATATTCCTATTATAATGGAAAATAAGGATTAGTTTCCTTCTTTGAATTGAATACAAAGTAAAAGTAGAAAATTTATTCTTTTTGACATGGTGCGGTCCTGTTATAGAGGATTAGTCCATTTCCTCCTCAGTTGTAATCTGTTTGAGAAGAACAGAAACCCCATAAATTCATGTCAATTGTTCCAGAAGAATGCTTTCAAAAACATATGTCTTAGTGTTGGAAAGGTGTCAATGTCTCTGCAGGGATGACTTACCACATACTCATCATCATATCCATCCTCATCTGGAACTCCAGTGTTTGGGTCACAGTCCCGGACTGTAAATTTCATGGTACAGCTAAAGGTGCCTGCAACTGGAGGGGAGAGCAGGCAAACTCATGTCACAGGGTATGGTGAGCACAATGGTACCATCATTAGAGGAAGTGCTGCCTGTGCTTAGAACTGTGCTGCTCCATATTTTCAAGTGGAGCATTATTTTCTAAGTCAGTAGTTCTCAAAACTAGTTGCAAGTAGGTCAGAAAAGCAGTTTCACAAAGTATAATGTTAAAATCTGTTCTACAGTGTGGATTAGAAGAGTATAGAAAAGACAATCATGAGCAAATGATTTCTGTGTTAGTGTGAAAAAAGCAGTAAGGAAATACTTTTGGAAGCTTTTAGGCACACCTGTGAAAAGGGTCTGTATAAGACTGGGCGTGGAGGCGTGCGCCTGTAATCCCAGCTCTTGGGAGGCTGTAAACAGACGAATCACTACAAGTCCGATCTAGTAGGGAGACCCTAAACACCTTGTAGACCCTTCTCTAAAATATAACAACAACAACAACAAAAGCCTGTAGGTAGAAAAATAAAAGCAACCATTGCTCTAGGACCTGAGAAAACAGAACACACGGATGGTAAAAATCATATAAACCATCAAACTAACATTTACCAAGCATACATGAATCTCAGTATTAATACTGTCATTTGGCTGTGGACTGACAATCGGTCCACAGATCACCAGAGTGAATTTGCTTTAATTTTCAATCTACATTGAGTAGGTCAGAACAAAATAATCCAGTACTGATAAAGTCAGTGACTAATATGGAGAAGCAAGTGTGCAATTATATGTTGGAGAGGACTGGTGGAAGTAGTAAGAAATGGAACTGGGGGCACATTTTTGGAAAATGAAGTTTTCATGATGATGACAGGACTAAAGAAAAGGTATTTAGCATGAGCTCATGGTCTAGAAAAGGCTTACAAGTACAAAATTTGTTACAAATTGGAACATTAGAAAGCTGCCCCGAGATGAATAAGAAGAAGAAAGAACAGACTCAGATGTAAAGAACATATATACCTGCATTTGAAAGAGTGAGCTAAAGTATTGGATATAAAAAAGATGACAGGAACATAACCTCCGAGTCTCTAGGAGCTAAAGTAAGTGTGGTTGGTGTTTTGGAACATGATCTTTTTATGACATTATAACTCAATGTTGTGTTCTTTACTATAAAATTAAATAGGTACTATGTGAGGCTGCAAGATTAACAGCCTAGGAAAACTGAAAACACGTAAAAGACATTAAGAGTTTTGCTGGATCTCAAAAGATGGTAGAAAGCTTTGGAAAGAAAAGGTAAAGGCCAATAAGAAATAGGCCAGAAGTCCCATAGGTAGTTGCTAATACATAGGTGCTGAGGTTTTGTTTAGGGTATGTGAAGTAACATTTAAAATTATTTTACAACTGCCAGGGGAGGTGGCACATACTTGTAATCCCAGTACTTGGAAGGTTGAGGCAGGAGGATCACTGTGAGCTCAAGGCCAACCTGGGGTACATAGTGACTTCAAGGCTGGCCTGCACTAAACAGTAGGATCCTGTCTCAAATAATAAGACAAAGACACACACACATACACACACACACACATGAAAGAAACATGCACAACAGCTTTGAGGTACTCAAGAGACTGAAGGATTAGAGATAAGCTAAATGAAATGATGTCAAACTCAAACCACTGGGGGAAGCCCATAAAGAATGTATCTCAATTCAGAGGGCACATAGATTCAATAGAACATGTTGAATTTACAATAGTAGTGGAGTGATTCCTAAACAAAACAATATACTTAGCAAGACTGCTGAATCTGTCTTAGTATTGTAAGAAGGTGATAAAAGAATGACTATGGTTAAATTAAGGCAGAATTTTCTTCAGGAAGAATGTGAAAGAAGTATATATTAACATAAACCCAGCATAGGTTAACTGAGGTC
>PVKN010028580.1:0-13210 GCA_004027915.1 Capromys pilorides
AGGAGAGGAGAGGAGAGGAGAGGAGAGGAGAAGCATCATAAATCTGGGTGGAAGAAGAAGAGAAGTTCAGGGGACAAAGTCAAGCCCTTCTCGTGGCCACACGCCTGCTAGCCTAAGGCCATCAGGACTCTGCTCTTCATGCTCCCTGAGTTTCTTCTTCCTCTTGCCTTCTAATCCCCACGCTGCCCCTTTTCCTTGTCTCACTGGCCCAGCGCGCTCCTTCCTTCAAACCCAGAAGCTCTGGTCCAAGAAGGGCCTGGATTCTCCTCCAGGCTGGTGTCTCTGCAGAAATGCTGGGGGAGAGGGGAGGTGCTGCTGCAGAAAGGGCTGTTGCTTGAATTTGCAAATAAGAGGTCTGTGGCTGAACCAGAGGAGTGGTCTTCTTCACTCTCCCATTTTTTGCTGTTGGATCCAAGAAAAGAGCACTCCCTGTGAATTCCCTGCGGTCCACGTGAAGCGTAGCAGGACACGGCACCCCCTCTCTTCATCCTCAGAGCTGTCTCTGCCTAGTTCATCCAAATAGGTGGGGACATCACCATGCTGATGGTGATGTCCTGGAACAGCTCTGAGAAAGCCCCTGGCTCAAGCTCCCAGGCAGCATTTCTGCTGGACTATGAATTTCTACTCTGAGCATTTCTTGAGGAAATTCTTGATTATTTCACTGGGGACATTTGAAGAAATGCTCTGCTAGAGTGTGGGCCTAGTTCCGAATGCCCTTGTGGCAGACAGCTTGACTCCAACAAGGGCCCTCTACGTTCTGAACCCTTGACTAAGATAAGTCTCCACCACAAGAGATGCAGCCGTCCTCTTCTACTCTCCTGTCAGAGGTCCTGGGTTGGGCAATGTTTTCCATATTACTTAAACTATAGAAGATTCTGTACCTATGAAGTTGTAAATCATGAACTGCCATCATCTTGCACACTGATAGATTGTAAAGTAGCTTTTACTTTAAGGAACAAAATGCCATTTTATACAATTGCATAAAGAAGTTGTAAAAAATACAACCTCCTATTTATCTTTTTCTATGACAATGCTGTGACAGATATCATATTAAACCTAGTGATAGAGAGTAGAGTACAGTGTAAAATGAGAAAAGAAGATTCCTAAAACTGACTCTTGACTGTGCTGTTTATAGGGTAACTGGAGAAGAATGAACTCCCATGAAGAAACAGGGTAAGTGTCCAAAGAAGGATGAAGCAAAGCATGTCATGCCTTGTAGCTAATGAGGGAGAATATTGCAAAAAGTTTGAGTTGAAAGTGAAGCATTCTGCTGCAAGTCCAAATACATGACTGATAATTGTCTGAAGGCTTTAGGAAGATGGAGACATTTGTGGTTTTACCATGTCCTATTTTGGTGGACAGGCTGAGGTCAAAATTCTGACAGGACTAAATTAATGAGTAAGTTGGAAGGAAGGAAATGAAAAACTTTGTACAATTATCTTGAGATATTTGAAAGAAACTTTGAGGAGCTAAAGAAAAGGAGGGCAGACTACTAGAATCAGAACAGCTAATGCAGTAAGACATGAAAACATTAAACAGTCAAGGCGATCTGAATTTGGGACTTTTCCAAGTGAACATAAGAAGTTTAAGATGGTAGTAAGAATGTTGGCCAATGGAATTTGATCTTGTAGAGGAAGGAAAGGAATTGCTGACATACACAGGACTAAAGGAACAAGAAGGGGAAACTGCAGATGGTGCGGAGCAGTGGCACAAAGCACAACTGAGAAGTGAGCTGGGCACGTGCAAGCGACAGAACAGAGTGCAGGTCTTGAATTGCTGGTCCTTAGAGCAAAAGCAATTGCAGGTGATGGCCCGGTGTTAGGGGTGAGCACAAGCCAGACTGTCAAAGTGGAGTGAAAGCAGATCATGAAAATGGAGCGAAGGAGGCAGGTGTGAGAACGCCGCCCACCGGGAGCTCTGAGGACACACGGGGGATGACAGCTAACTAGGCCACACAGTCTGCAACACATCATCTTGAGATAAAGCATTTCATCATTTTTTAAACTGGGAGTAGAAAGCAATGGGTTGGAAGTGACAGTAAATATTCATAAATGCATGAAAGCCAAACTCCTGATCATGACTCAGGTCCAGGGAACAAAAAACAAAACAAAACAAACAAACAAACAAAAAAGCAAAGTAAGCAGAAAAAAGCACAGTTGATGACCTCAGAATGGAAGAAGCAGTGGGTAAAAAGGTTGGAGAGAGTATGCTAGGGAGATAGTTCTGTGGTCTAAGCACCAGCATGGCAAGTGCAATGACCTGGGGTCCATCCCTGGTACCCCATGCTGCGCTAACCCTGGAACCTCAGTCTCCCCATGCTGCTCACCAAGATGGAGTGTGGTGGTACATGCCTTTAATGTCAGGGCTGGGGAGGCTGAGATAGGATGATCACTATGAGTCCAAGCTGTGTAGCAAAACCCTGTACCAAATAAATAAATGTATGAAAGATTAAATAAAATTGGTAAAACAAAGATGGAGAGAGTTGAGAGATGAGAGGCTGAGAACACAGTAGGGTTTGTGAGAAGCAACTTCAGAGGACACAGAAAATGGTCTGAGAGTTGCAGGGCTGCAACCAGGGCCCACCGTAGCGCAGAGTGTGTGGGAAGCAAAGGACGTCGGAGCTCAGGTGGTCAGGCAGGCTGGCAGCCTGGACCAGCACAGGAACCAGCAGAGTATGGAGGCAATGCACTGATCTTGCTTAGGGCAGTGTGTACTTGTTCAGGTGGCCTTGGGGACAGAGATCTCTACTGCCCTGAACACTGCTCATTATGTGACATGATTTCACAAAAATCAACAAGTGCCAACTGTACACACTGACAACTATGAGCTGCAGAGCAGCAGATCCATAAGAAGCAGACTCACTCCCTTAGCCTTCTGAATGACACTTAAGCCCAAATTATGAATGTTCATGATTTTTTTAAAATACTGTAAGGACTATGGACAGAGGTGACGTGCCTAAGCTCTGAGGGTACAGAGACAGCTGAGATGCCCACTGGAAAGAGTGACAAAGCACAAAAATCCCATTCAGCTTTGAGCACTGTTACTTCCAGAACAAACAGGCAGTTGAATTCCTTAACATGCAAACGTGGTCCCTAAGCTTGAAACTGCTGGTTTGCCCTGCAGATATAAAATACTGCTCCCAGGGAGGCGTCACAAAGAAGGTGAAAGTGTTAGGAATATGTCTTCTTAGAGAGCCTCTTTTCATCAAAGGGAAAATGCTTCCCAGAATGGCCAGATGCTACCAATCAGATCCCAGGGACCAGGACTGCATCTCATGCTGCTGGCCCAACTCCGAGGATGCTCCAAAGAATGCTTCCTCTTTCTGTGGAGGCCCTGGCTGTACTGGCAAAGAGGGAAGGAGAGAGAGGTGAGAGGCTTATGGCTGAGCCACCTGTACCGTCTGCAGTAGGAAAGCTAGGTGTCCTCATACTGAACTGACAGAGATGTGTGACAGTGTGCATGTATGTACTCCCCTGTTTCTGTCTGGGTCTGCTGCAGGGTTGTGCATGTAAATATATCTCAATTTTGTAAGTGCGTTTCCCTAGGGGTTTATGTCTCAGTTTTATTTGTGATACTTATTGTGCTGTACAGAGATTTTTAATGTCTCTGTAGGCAGCTCTGTCAAGCAATTCCTTTATAGTTTCTGGCTTTACATCATGCCTAGAAAGTTGTCCTTTATCAAAGATTTTAAAATATTCACTCCTATTTTCTTCAACTATTGTCAGAATTTCACTTTTTAATATAAAATTCATTGCTCTGTCTGAAATTGATTTCAGTGAGGTATGGATTTTCATTACATTTTCCCCCTACAGGCTAACTAGTTTTCTCAGCATCATTGTTGAATAACCAATCTACTATCCATGAATTTGAAGTATTACATTAACAAAATTCTAAAATTTTTTTCATATACAACTGAAACCTGTCTCAAATTCATCTTCCTTTTTTATTCACTTTTTAAATCTTGCTTTAGTCCTGTTTTGTATCCATAAATTGAAAGAGGAGAAAGGTCAGATATAAATCTATCAAATTTAGTTCAAATTAGACCTAGAGGATTATAGATTTGTGAACCCCAAGACTTCCCATATGGACAGGGAAGGTCATCTTGTAAGTGCGAAAGCTGGAAGGTGTCCCCCTAAATTTGTCTTCTCCTCTCAGCCGCAGGCTCTGATCATTCTGTTCACAAGTCCCAGCTCTGTTCTGCTCAAAACCCAGAACAATTTCATCCATCTAATGAATAGGTACTGTTCTACCACGTGGCCGGAGCTGTTCTGGGAACAGAAGAAAAATCTTAGAAAAACAAATAGGCACACAAAGAGGAGTTTGCACTGTGACAAGCACAAACAAGAACAGAGATCGAGGAGATGACACTGAGCATGACTAGAGTTTGCTGGGGGCTCTGGAGTACCCAGCAGGGAAAGACTCTGAAAGGCATCGTTGTGTCACTACTGTTAAGGAGCAGGAGAGAGCTGGCAGAAGTGTACTTCAGAGCAATTTCAACTGCAAGCATCAAGGCTGCCATGAGCATAGATTTGGAGCATTTGAGGAAAAGGAAAGGCTACGGTGTGGGGAAAGGCAGTGGTGGTCAGGAAGGGACACTAAGTGTGGCAGCTCACCAGGCAGGTGGCCACTGCCAGCTGTGGTTAGGGCGCCATTTTAGATTCTAAGCTGACAGGTTTGCAGAAGACTTCAAAGCCCTAAACTTAGCAAGTCACCTAGGCAGGAAGCCTTTCCCTGGCTTTCTGCTTTATCTTTCATAAATTTTACTGTAGCCTCTTCTTACCAATGGTCCCACTGGTGCCAAAGGTAGTGATGACTAATGTAGAAATGACTGCCACCAGAAGATTCTCAGGAATTGTGACCGACTTTGTCACTTTCTTGTTATAGCTTCTGTGAATTTTTTTCTCCTGCTGTTTCTTTGTTGTATTTTCATTATATTAATAAAAGCTGTTAACATCTATTAATGTCACTTACTACCCACCAGGCAGTATTCTGGGAGTTTCACTTGTATTATCTCATTGAATCTTCACACCCTTCCCGTGGAGCTGGAACTGTTATTATTCCCACTTAACAGATGACGGAACTGAAGCGGAGCCTCTGCCCATGGTGACACAGCCAGAAAGTGCAGCAGCTGGCATCTGAATAGGAGCGCTGCGTCTCCGCAGCCCAGAAGCCTAGCCATCCCGCCTTGCTGCGTCCCCGAAGCACTTGTCGGTGGTGCTGGGTGTGTGATTGATGCTGAATATCTTAGAGAACTCATGAAGGGAAATTATTTAGGAAATACAACTCCCTAACTTCAAGAGCTTCCTGCGTGATTATTATTAGGCTTCTCACACATATTTCCCCTAATACTTAAAACAGATCCACAAAGCAGAGACCCTTCTGGCTCTTGCCAGAACCCATTTCTTATATCACTACTCTACTCAGTGCCTAATAATGCCCTAAGCATCCTCCTTGGAGAGTTTTGGACAGAGCCCTCTGGGTTACCCTGCAGGCCATAGCGCTCCAGGCACGTTTTTTCTTGTTAAGAAAATGCTCATGGTAGTCACAAAGCCAAACAATACTCCTGCAGTGATTCTTCTGAATACCTGGAGAAAACAGAAACAAGTTCCTTCTTTGGTTGGCTCACCTATTTCTTGAGCTTATGATTTCAGGCTCTAATGAGGCAATCACACCAGGCGAGAGATACTCACTGCTTATGGAGTGCAGGAGCCACGTTCTCACATTTCTTTCAGTCTTCTCTTTTCTTTTTATTTTTCTAGTACTGAGAATTGGACTCAGGGACTTTACACTGAACTGCTGTAGGCACAGTTAGGAGGAGAGACAGGCAGTGCAGAGAGCAGGAAGGAGCTAACGTGGCATGGCTTATAGGGCAGTTACAAAAATGACCTACTGTCTACTGGAAGGTTCCCTTGTGAAAGCTTTGCAGGTGTGGAGCAGTTATTTTTAGAAATCAACTTCTGTGCATTTGCTGTGTGCTTCCAGGTGCCATGGCCCTTAGCTTAGCCCACGATCAAAATTAATGCCCTGGTTGGCCTAGAATGCACCCCTCAGTGGCAGAATTTTAGGAACCAACTTACCACTGTAAGTGCAGGCGCTAAGTTGAAGACCCAGTGGAGAAGCTCATTCAAGCCCTCCCTGCCCCTGGGCTGCTTTGTCTCCTCCTTAGAAATGCCACACATAAACCGCTGCTGTCTGCTGCTTTTGCTTCTGGCTTCCTCTTTCTTCTCGGGACCTGACTTCATTTTCCATCTGAGGGACCTCCTATTAAACCAGTCCCGCTCTCTGCGTCACTTCCACATTTCTTGCCCAAGTGAGGGCGTAAACCAGACAAGTGGAGGGTCCTGGAGAACTCCCAGCTCTCCAGATCCTGTTCTGATGCTATGCTACAACCCAGAGCCTCTTTATGTTTTATTTAATTTTAAGACATGATCTCACTAAGCTGTCCCCTTATTATCCTCCTGCCTCAGCCTCCAGGATGCTGAGATTTCAGGGGTGTTCATCATATTTGGCTTTGTATTCTTATTTCATTTTTTCAGAACTCTGCTTGTGGTCTTGTATTACTTTGGCTTTCACCTGAATATGTATACAGTATAAAGTAGGGGATAAGAACTACACTGAGTGCTTAACAAACAAATAGCGGGTCTAGGTCTCAGAAGCCCAGCAGTCAGGCACTGCCTCACATCAGCTCTGCAGATGAACCTGGCTTATTGAAAGGAATAGTTAATGCTTAAGGTTTTTTTTTTTTCTTTGTAATATTTTTGACCAATTTTGCATGCCTCTATCTGGTAATCTGAACAACTAATTTGAAGACATCATTATACAATATAACAACCATTGTTGAATTCTTATCATCTTATTCAGTGAAATTCTGTATTGTTTCTAATGTTTCTGTTATGCTTCATTCTCTTTAAAAAAGAAAAAAGGAATTAATTAGCTTGTTAAAGTTACAAACTAATACGTGTTGAAGTCAGGCTTTAAACCCAGCAAGTCTCATGCTCACTTTCTAACTACCTTGACCCTGCCTTACTGTGGGTCATGTGTAACTAAAGTCGTCCTTGTGCCTAAGTACCCAGATGGCAAAGAGAGAAGTAACTTATATTTATGCTTCAACTATACCACCTTAAAGTCATTTTCCCTTTACTTTAACACTAAGGTCCATTTTTTCTAGAATTTTCTCTCCACATAAGTGTTTACAGAAATCCCCAAGCTTTTCATACTCTTTGTATAACCCAGTCCTTGTACAGGTGGATAGAAACATAATGACAAATGACAAAGATTAATGATTAGTAACGCTGGATTGTAAGAATGTGGAGATTGATATATTATTCTTTCTTTCGGTGTGCTTGAAATAATTTTTTTTAGAAAGTAAGTTCTAAAAGCATAGGATAAGACATAATTGGCGACAGCAATTACATACAGCTTGTGCAAGTAGCTTTGCTAGAAAAGGAGCTGAGAAACAGTTTTACAGAGGAATGCTTGCAAGAAGGAAGGTAGAATATTTACAAAGATATGAGAAATTATAGCCTGGCTGTGTGCTGATAGCAAGGAGCTGGTAGGAAGGAAAAACTGGACACCAAAGGGAAGGGAGAGAATGGCTGGATGGATGCTTGAGCAGACAAAACAGAAAAGAGTCAGCTACACAGTGTGTGGAGACGCTGTGCAGGGGAGCACAGTGCAGTGTTAGGTGTTCATCGCCAGGCACTGTTGGTGTTAATTGTGTTCTGTCGATAAGGAATTGTGAGGTTTTTACTCCCATTATGTTTGCTTCTTTAGCAAGCAAAATAAGGAGTCATCAGCTTCAAGCTAAGATGGGCAAAAATATTGAGAATGTGTTTTAAATTGAAGAAGAGAGATCTTTCGTAAAATAAACAGAGACAAAGAGATGCAGACTGGGGGGAAAAGGAGAGGGGAAATAGACATAAAAGGAATGAAGATGTGTTATATGTCACTCACTGTCCATAAAGGAGGTAATGACAAGGTACTGCAAACGTGTGAATTTGTTATCCACAATGGGAGCAGAAAAGAATTAAGATTCCAGTAGATCCATCCTAATAGTTGTGCTCTCTTCTCTAATACAAACAGAAGTCCAGCTGTAGGCACAGAAAACGAACAGATGGATTCCTTAAGGGACGGGGCTTTTAGACCTACAAAATGGAGCATAAGAGATCTGACCTTGATAACACATTCCTGGAATTCCAACACTCTTGAGAGGCTGAAGCAGGAACACTGCAAGCTCATGCCTATGCTGAGCGAGTCAGGCTCTTACAAAGAGCCTGTCTCAGGCTGGGCAAATAGCTCAGTAGTGTAAGCGCCTGCCAGGCAAGCACAAGGGCCCGGGTTTGGTCCCTGGTACCGCATGCCCCACTGGCCCTGTGCCACTAAAACCAGGCATGGTGGCACACACCTGTAATCCCAGCACTGGGGACACTGACAGGGGGGGTTTGCTATGAGTCTGCGCTGTGGAAAAAGACACCATATCAAATTGATTAATTTATTAATTGAGATATTTAAAGAAAAAGAGAGCCTGTCACACACACACAAAAAAAAAAAATTAAAAGATGCTGGGGCTGGAGCTCATGCAAAGGCTCTGGTTTTCTTCCTGTACATAACAATTACAACAGTAAAGGTGAACAAAATTATTAAGGTTATATGCAAGGGAGTGACCTATAACAAAAAGAGAGAGTAGCAAGGTTATAGAGCCAGCAGGACGCAGGTCTCAGCATGTACAGAGCCTGATAAGAATTTGAAGGTATTTCCTATTTACTGCACTAAAATTTAGAATTATTGCTAGTAAATAGCATAAAGTAGAAAGACACTTTGCATTGTAAAAACTTACATTTATGTGCAATGTGCTTCACATATAATACATTTTTGAACTGCTTGAAACAGTAAGAACTAAACATAACGCATGTGCGATTCACATTCACACAGGATAGGTCAAGAAACATGACTTTTCATGTCACTAACAATGAGAAAAAAATGAGTTAGGGTCACAGTAAAGCACCATTTTATGATAACTGAGAGGGAAACTACTTTAATGTATTTCCAATCAAGTTTTCACCAAGAAAAGAACCTTAAGAATGCAATGTACACAGCTGTGGCAAGATGGGGAACTGATACAACCAGTTGGGAGAAGGTACGAAACAATGTTTGTTAGTAAGAGAGGGAAAGGGAAAGGGAGTGGGGAAGGAAGGGAGAGACACAAATGGAAAGAGGGAGAGAAAGAAGTTGAAGGGAAGGGGAGAGAAGAGACATTTAACTATCTATTAAGAGAACAATTAAATAAATGTCAGTATATTCCAATCATAGAGGACATGAATTAAAATAGATAAATGTCACAAGCAAAGTTAAATGAAAATGAAGTTGCAAAATGAAACCAATTATATAAAGATTAAGTACTGAAAAAAATACTACGCAGTTGGTAGATGTTTAAATTTTTAAAATTGGAGCAGTGAAGGACATTGCCATTCATCTCTTCCGAACATTCGCCGTAGCTCTGGACACACCATTCTTGCCATTTTCTGAAGCAGTTCTGGAAGTCCCTGTCCCAGAGTGTCATCAGTTGTGCCATCATAGCCAGCTTGACGTCCTGAGTTGATGCAGAACATCTGCCCTTCACGGTGTTTTTGACTTTAAGGAACAGCTAGCAGCCACGCTATGCCAGATCTGGTGAGCTCTGGCGATGAGGACGCCGCATCATCCTTCGGGAGCGTGTGCTTCTGTTAGATGTCATCTGGCAAGCAGCAGAATTCACCATATTTGTGATCACATCTTCTAATTACAGGCATAGAAGAGGACCTCCAGGACTGCTTGAGAAAGCGGCAAGAACAATGCAATTTGTGTGCTCAAAGTAAGGGGCATATTTTGAGGGGGAGCTAAAGACACGTCTTTTACTGTAACATTTTTACTTAAACATCATATATGTCTACCTTATCTCGCATGTATTACTTAAGGATATATGAATAAATAGATGACCATAAGAATTCATGAAAGTGCTAAATAGCAATTTAGCTTCTAGAGGAGATAGGTGTGACATACACAGACGGTTTCTTGAGACTTAACTATGCTTACAAGGTATTGATCTGGGTGGTAAATACATGGATATTTCATACAATATTCCTTTCATCCTCTCAATTATATTACAAGTCATTTAATATTTATTATACCTAAACCCTACTGTTATACTAAATGGTGAATTTAGAGCCACTACTCTCTTTTTCTTTCTTTCCTCGCTTCCTTTTCATCCCCCATTTCATTCTTACTCTCTCGCCCCCAGAGATATTGGTTATTGGGTGCCAGGCACAGTGGTGCAAAGACATGTATATGTCTCTCGGAATGTTAGTCTTTCACAGGTATTCTAAATGATTTGAAAGGATCACACTTAGGATCTTTAGGATGTGTACATGCATAGGTAATTTCCTTGTTCTCTAACCAATAAAGGACTTAAAAATATTACAGCAATCATTCTCTTTTGAATCCATCTATTCCCATGAAATCTCATTAGTTAAGCCCAGTAGTTCTCCAACTCCCCGAGGCAAGCAAAAACTCTTACCTAAATCATATTATGAAGCTTGACAGGCAGGTCAATTTTCCAAAAGTTTAAGGTTTTCTATCAACATTTCTATGCAGGTTGTTTCGTTGTTTCTAGGTGAGAAAATACGCGCCCTGCTAGTTCACAGATATTTGTCATGTGCACCTTAAACTTTCTCCTGCTAATCTCAATTTATATTCTTTCGAATTATTAGACAGCACCAGAGCACCGTTTCAGTCACTTCTCTAAGGACCCAGTAGCAATGTGAATGAATATAATGGACAGTAACATCTCATTTCTTTAATTTCTTCTCTACTCTCTATTTACATCTTCTTTAGAGACTTCTCTATTCCTTAGATCAAGTTCTTCAATGAATTTGCAGCTGTCATTTTGATTGGCAGCAGAGATAGTTTGAAGATAGAAATGATACAAAAGAAAATAAATCTTAAATTTTGCAAGATTTAATTTACTCTATTGCCATGGAAATTTCATAGCACGTATAATATATTTCCTTTGATACTTTATTTGCTTTGGTGGCATTTTAAAATGGAGCATAATCAAATTGATCTGTTCATCAGAAAGCACTTTTTGTCTAATCCCATGAGGACAAAGTATCTGTTTTGAATGTGTGGGACACCTAGACATAAGTTTACATGAGCTTGGAGGAAATAATAAGAGAAAACGCTGAAGTTAGAATGGAACTTAATTTAAGCTATGATGATACTAATGTTTATTTAAGAAGCTCATGCTTTTTTCTGGTTTTTTTTTTTTTTTGGTATTTTTAGGGAAGGATCTACAGAGTGTTCAGTGTCTCTACTAGACTGGACTCATAGTGATCTGCCAGTTTGCAGCTTCCCAACAGCTGGGATTACAGGCATGTGCCACCATGGCCCATCTTGCAGATGCTTTTACATGAAGAACATAATAAGATAAGGGTGTAAAAGTTACACATAATATTCATAGGTGATTTTAAGTGATGTATAATTTTATGCCTGCAGTCAGCATAGTCCAAGATATCTTCAGGAGTGATTATGGAAACTTCTAGTGGCAAAAATGCGGTCTTAGAATAGCTCTCTCATTAAAGGCTTTCTAATAAAATGGGATGAACAAAAACCAAAAGCCTGGGCCTGTCAGATAACTCAGTGGGCAGAAACACCTGCTTAGGCAGAACTCAGTGGCTGGGGTTCTATACTCAGCATGCTGTGCCAGCCCAGTCCCCAGGGTGTGCTGAGGTGGAGATTGAGACTGGACTCGGTGGCGCACTCCTGTAATCCCAGCACTTGGGAGGCTGACAATAGCAGAATCACGAGTCCAGTCTATATACCGAGACCCTATAGACCCTGTAGACCGAATACCAAATAAACAAAGAAGAAAGCCTAAAAGCCATTATATTTCATGTATTATTTATTTGTTCATTAATCAATCATTAATTTGCCTACAATGTGCCAGAAAGTTTCTAGGCATGGGACTGACCAAGATAAATAAGGCACAGATCCAGGAAATTACTATAATTCAAATTATATAGCTGTTGTTATGCAACTTTTCTCATCAATATTTCAATATATTCTTTTATAAAGTGGAGGAAATGTAGATCCTATTACTAACATTAGGATCAGGATAAAAGATACATAGCAATGTATGATATGGAATGGAAAGGGGCTACAAGATTTTGGTAAACAAACTTTTTGAAAATTGTATTTATTTATTTATTTATTTATTCATTCATTCATTTCATACAGTATCTTGCTATGTAGTTCAGACTTGTAGTGATTCTCCTGTCTCAGCCTCCCCAGTGCTGGGATTAAGGCATGCACCACCATGCCTGGTTTTGGGGCCAGCATAACATACCCTGGGCTCAGGGGCCAGCACAACAGGTGGTACTGGGGATCAAACCCAGGTTATTGTGCTTGCCAGGCAGGTACTCAGACTGCTGAAGTATCTCCCCAGCCAACTTTTTAGAATTAAAACCAGATTCAAAGATTCAAAACAGCAACTCGCTATAATCATCCATTCTGTTTCCCCACCTACACCACGAAGCACACCAAAGATTTAAGGGAAATAGAAAGGTGAAGCTATAGTGCTCTGGTTGGTGCTGCTGAGACATCTGAAGTGCTACTTTGTTCAGGAAACCATGTCTTTTTTTCTCTCCTGAGACTGGAGGAAAGTTGCATGAGTGTTCACATGCTGCAGAGAGAAAGCTTATCTATTCTACTCGACAGACTCACATAATCCAAAAGGTAATGATTGCTTTCCTTTAAAAAAAAAAAAAAAGATGAAAATGGGGGAAACTTACAAAAAAATGTTAGTGAAATATTGCTTTCAAAGTCAATGGAGACTTACCTCACCTATTTTAAGATTTCACCAGTTGTAGACATGTTATAATAGCCTAACTATGAAATTTAAAACTCCAAAGAATAGTGTGGATGTAAATATATAATCCTCCAAAATAACCTTTTGAAAATCTCTCGATAAAGCTTCTGTAAGAGAAAAGAAAGAGCCAAGCTTGATGGCACACACTTGTAATTCCAACTGTCAGGAGGCTGAGGCAGGAGGCTCACTGTTAGTTAAAGGCCAGCATGGGCTACAAAGTGAGCTCAAGGTCAGTCAAATCTCACAATGTAGATCTCAAAGAAGAAGAGGAAGAAGGAGGAGGAGGAGGAGAAGGAGGAGGAGGAGGAG
>PVKN010028581.1:0-13210 GCA_004027915.1 Capromys pilorides
GAAGAGAAGAACTATTTTTTAAGAAACAAAAATTCGTGTAAATAGAGGTATGTGTATTTTGTATACATGTTGTATACAATTTTATGTTTCATTTATAACTTTTTACAAATTGACTTCATACCATTTGTAGAATTTTGTATTGGTTTTATTGAGATTTATTCTTTGAAAATAAAGATTTAAATGTGTATACATATAGAACAATAGAAAAGAAAGTATATTTTAATAAATATAAACACACTTCTCAAAGGAGCCCCGTTTTCAGACTCTGCGAAAGCATGCCATGATTCAAGGAGGTATTTAGTTTTCTTTACTTTGGCTGATATAAACACTGAGAGAAGAGGCTGGGCAGAATCGTTGGCAGATACTGAGTGGAGTAGTTGTACTAATGCACTTCTTTGTCTGGCATTTCTCTCTCAGAAGACAACTCGTCCTCTAGGAGCGCTGTCTGCTTCACAGCCACATCCACGGCACAGAGCATAGATGCCAGCCTAGGTCAAGTGCTCCACAGACATTTCTAGCACTCCTGAGTGGGACGTTAGTTCTACATAATCATGCTTGTCATCGATATGTCTATATACTCATACATTCCTTATGCTTATTTCTTTCTACTTTCTAACTTTTTTCTTCTTTTTGTGGTACCAGATATCAAACCTAGGGCCTTGCATATGTAAGCAAATACTCTACCACCACTGTGCTACATCCCTAACTCCACTTATTTTTAAAAAATGTTATCCTTTAGCCTTAAAATTACTTTTTGCTTGTTCTGCCCTACTTTCTACTCTGTACTTTCAGGCTCGATTATGGTTGGAGGATTTATCGAACTTAATAACACAGGAGATACCTCTTGATGGCTGTAGTGTACAATTTTGCAATTTACCTTGTCCGGCAGCCTTTAATATGCTTTCTAAAATTCATCTGGACTGGGCCTGTGAGATAGCTCAGTGGACTAAAGTGCCTACTTAGGCAAGCTAAGGCAATCATAGGGACTGTTGTTTATTCCTCATACCACATGATGTGTCAGCCTCACCCCTAGGGTGAGCTGAGCTGGCCAGAGTCCAGGGGTAGTGGCATATGCCTGTAAGCCTAGTGCTGGGGAGGCTGAAAGCAGGAGGAGTACCACGAATCTGAGCTGCATAGTAAGATCCAGCAACAACCAAATTAATCATGATCATCATCATCATCATCATCATCATCATCATCATCATCTGGACTCAGGTGCTTACATGTGTACGAGAGAGGTCTTTTTTTAAAAAAATAAAAACAATTCCATCAGGCGTTTTCTTCTACGAGTTTCTCAATGTTATTCAGTCTGATATCTGATGACTTCAATTAAGAATATCCTGGGTGAATTCAGAAAGTATCCCCTTGGTTGGCTTTGATAGAAACATAACATCTAAGTTCTGCAACTTAGTTTCCCTCCTGTCTGAGAAGCTGGTGGCGGGTGTAATTTCCACGACCATCGCTGCCCTGCAGCCTCCACAGCGCAGGGCAGGAGCGGCAGCACAAGCATGTCTCCGCCCCTAGAGTGAGTTCCTTACCACTCTGCAGTCTCAGCAACATTCCATCCTGTGGATGAGCAGCAGATTACAAAAGCGCCCCAGAATAGGCCTCTCCACAGCGCACAGATGGGGAGACGTTACAGGTACCGCAGGAAAGCGGAGCAGCGCAACCTTCGTGGAGAAACCTCGTTGGCTCCCCATTAATTTGCCTTGGAACTGTAGACTGCTGAAGAAAAAGATAAAATAATGTTCTCAGCTTTAAACTAGGGAGGCAAGATGCTCCACAGTTGCTTCTTTGGCCCTACGAGTGATTTTCAGAGTTATATAGCTTGGAATTGCCTCCTGAAATTGTTGTTCTCAGATGGGAAATAACTATGTCAGGAAATCAGAGATTCTAAAGTTCAGCTTGACTTTTTCCTTTTTCTCTCATTTTGACTCCCTTTATGGAACACAATTATTTCACATGCAAAACTAAAGGAATCTTAACTGTCTGCTCCCTGGACAATCTGTCTCTCTCTCTTCTGCGTGACTCATTTTATCTCTGTGTCTCCTCTTCTCTTTTCTTCTCCATTCCGCACAGCGTATGTGTGGCTGCAGCTTTGCTGGAGAAGATCACTGCATTGTCTGTTTTGTTTTAACATTCAAGCGCTCACCTTGAATTCCTGTCTCTTTAGACATTGTGGAAGAATGGTATGCGCTGGAGTTTTAAGATATAATTTCTGTTCTCTTCTCTCCACTCGTCTCCAGCAGTCCTGCAAAATAGCTCATTGCTTTGCATTTCTCAGGCATTCAAGTGTTTATAGAATCTAACGATCCTGATCTCTCACTTCCCTTTTATAAGCAGAAAATGATAGCCGAGCATGGCACAGTTCCCAGGGAGGCTGTGTGAAAGTGGCAGACAAGCTGATGCTGGGCTATGGCAAACAGCCCTAGGTATGTGATTTTAAAAGCGTCCCATCAACCCAACTGCCACGTTTAACGGTATGAGGACTGTGCGACTTCATTTTCTAGGACAAAAGAAATTTAAGAGAAGCATTCGAAAATTTCCCTATCTGTCTCTTTTTGGAAATTCAGCCTAGCAGCCAACAGCAAAGAAGAAGAAAAAAGTGAGGCCAAATGAATTAAGCAGCTGGGGCCACCGTGAGGGGAGGGCGTTGCAGCAAGATGATTGTCCAGAGAAAGAAATTTTCTGTATGTGTTAACTTATGGGAACAGATCCTGAAAAAGTAGTGCAGTGAGAGAAAAACTGATTAAAAGGTCTAAGAATCCAGCCAGCACTAAGCTTGGGCTCCTTTAGGTTTCAAGTATTTATTCACTATGTTGTCTGTGTGACTGTTTGATGGCAAAACACTGTCTATTAGAGAAGCACACAAAGGGAGCATCTGCTTGTGGAATGACAGGGGGGAGTGGCCAGGCAGGCCCAAGGGTAGTGTGGGGTTGGGGCCCTGCTCTTTGGAAGAGGGAATACCATGAGGTAGACCAAAGTTCATGCAATAATGACAGCAACTTTAGGCTGGGCTGAGCTCTGCATATTTTGCATGATTTGCCTCATTGGTTCTTACACAATTCTGGGATGTGACAATTATCTTTAGTTTAGAGAAGAACAAATAGAGTCATGAACAGTTTTTGTAATCTGCTTGCTTTCACAAAGATACAAGTGGCAGAGCCATTGTTGCAGCTCATCATTTTTTTTTTTTTTTAAATTTGGTACAAGGTCTTGCTATACAGCTTGGACTCATAGAGCTCCTCCTGTCTCAGCTTCCCCAGTGCTGGCATTATAGGTGTGCATCACCACACCTGGTTTCTGTGGCTGACTTAGTGTGGGGCTGGCACAACATGTGGTACTGGGAATCAAACCTGGGCCCTTGCACCTGCCAGGCAGACACTGAGACCACAGGCAGTTAGACCACTGAGCTTTCCCCCCAACCTCATTCATATTCTTCTTTCTTTCTTTCTTTCTTTCTTTCTTCCTTCCTTCCTTCCTTCCTTCCTTCCTTCCTTCCTTCCTTCCTTCCTTTCTTTCTTCCTTCCTTTCTTTCTTCCTTTCTTTCTTTTTTTCCAGAACTGGGGATCAAACTCAGGACCTTGCAATTGCCAGGCAGACACTTGTGCCCCTGAGCTAAATTCCCTGGCTGCTCCTCATCTATATTCTTGAGCCTTCAATATCCTTGCATTTAGCTGCGTAGCTTCAGGAGATCTGGTCTGTTCCCTGGAGAGTGCCCTTCTCAGCGACCACCACGTGCCTGAGGCTCGGTCCATCTTCCCAGCAATTTCCTTCTCTTGGTCTGCCTTCCTTTAAGTGATGGCTGGTAGAGAGGGTTACAGCCGTTCTCTGGCTCTTTTCTCAGTAGTTCAAGAAGTGGTTGTTCCCTGCATCTCTGCCAGAAGAACAGGGAAGAGCTGTCTCTGCCCATCTCTTGGGACGCAGGCATGCTGCTGACGTAGTTGCTGACAAGGGCTATGGCGTCACATCTGGTCTGTCAGAGGCTGGGCCAAGGCTAGCTTTTCCTGAGCTAGGTGAGGTTAGGGTAGAGGACAGATATTTCACTAAATTTTCAGATCTTTGAGGGAGAGGAAAGAGCAGAAGCCAGGTGGCCACGCCAATGGCTACTTATTCCAGAGAGGCCAGATACTGGTCCTGGAGCTGTTGGAAAACACCTCAGTCCAGAGGCCTGGTTTTCAGATTTGGTGAATGTGCTTAGAACTTGATTTAAAGCTCAGTTACCTAACTGCATGCCTAATTCTAGCAAAGAGCAGCACAGAAGGGGACTTGGATGCTATGCCATTAACCTCGCGGCCTAGGGTTTCTTGTCTCCTTCATCCACCTGGAAACCTGGCCTGAAGCAGCAGTCTTCCTAATCGTGAATGCAGCCAGGTTTTCCCACAGTGGCACTGAAGACATACTGGTCAGGCTGGCAGGCCCAGTATACTTTCAATGTCATACGCATTGCTCTCTTTTACTTACACTTTTCAAAATTTATTTTTAACACTGGCTTCTTAGGTTTTATTTAGAGGATGACATTTTACTGATGGACTGATTTTCAGAGTGGCTCCTGGATGCAGCTGTGAAGTCGGTACAATGTTTCTAGGGCCCTTGGCTTTGCAGGGACAAATGAGAGGACCCTGTAGTGCCGCTGTTGCCCGTGACTCTCCAGGCAGACGCTGATCGTTCATCATGATCGTCCTTCCTGCTGAGCGTGGTCGCAGTGAGAAATTAGTCTTCGTTCAGGGCTCAAGGCAGCCGCTGCAGAGATGGAACAAGAAGTGGAAGTTATTTCCTGTCCTTGCTTGAGGAACCCTGTCTCTGGGAGGCAGCACAGAAGAGCAAGGGAAACAGGATATTTGGAACCAGAGAGATGTGGGTTTGATAGCAGGCTTAGCCTCTCTCTGTCTCTGTGAATTAACGTACTGTTCTTAGCCCACTTCCTGCTCTGTTAAGTGATATTAATAAGGCCGATTTTGTAGACTCCGAGGTGATCCTAAGTGTGATGAAATATGTGTCCTGCTGTCGCCAGAGTGCGTGCCTCCGAATGTTAGTTTGCCTTTCTATTAAAATTTAAACCAAGGAAAAAATATGGTTAATATGTTCTTGGCAGAGTACAAAATATTTATGTTTTAATGAGGAAGTATCCTTGACAAAGGAATGAATGGTAGGCAACATTTTTATTTTGTTGTCCTTTGGGGGCTGAGTATTCTGAGCAGAGGCTTCACTTCAACCACTCAGACCATCACGGGTTCCGCCTAAAGACATGGCTTGATTTCAGATTCTGAAATGTCATGCTTGGCAGAGACTAGTGTTTTAGGGAATTACAGAGGGAGGAGAATCCATAATCTTTGCCCTTGAGGAAGTCAAGCCCGAGGTCCCAATGACAAATAAACATTCTGTAGAATACAAATAACTAAAGCCTGGAAATAGACCCACATATGCTAAATTATAGCTCCATAAATGTATTTGCTTCTAAAATATCTGCATAGGCAGACAGATCAATGGAACAGAATGGAATCTTAAGTAGGCCCAAATACTTCAGGGAGTCTAATGTATGATAGAAGTGGCATTTTTAAATCAGTGAAGAAAGATAGATTATTTAATAGATGGCACTGAGACAACATTTTCAGCCAATTAGGAAAAAATTAGATTTATCTTGCTCCTTGCACTAAAGTTCATTCTGGATGCACCAAAGCTTTAAGATAAAGTAGGAACCACCTTGTTTCTTTAGGATAATAAAGAAACCATGTAAAATAATTTTAAGAAAATATTGAGTTGGGCAAAGTTTTCTCGGGCAAGAAACAATCCAAATATAAACTAATAAGAGTTGCAGAAATTAATTTTGTTGTTAATAATTAAAACTTTCCCAGGGAAAATTGAGTGAAAGTAAGAAAGCAAAATTGAAAAAAATATCAGTGTGTGTGTGTTTCTATCTTCAGTTGCACTTCAGAAGGGTTATACTAAATTTTACTTTGCATTGTGTATGTACTGTATCTCAAAATTTAATTAAGTTGTATTATAGACAGATAAAAAATCTAAATGATCTGGCAAATGGGCAGAGAATAAGTTGGACAGAGTGGAACTGCCTATACTCCCAGCACTCTGGGACCCTGAGGTAGGAAGATTGCAAGTATGGATCCAATATGGCCATGTCAGTGACTTTGTTTGACTCTACCTGTAATAAAAATAAAATTAAAAAGGAGTGGGGATGTAGCTCACTGCCAAGCCTTGGACTCAATCTTCAATATCTGGGTTCTTCTTTCAGATGGAGAAAGACAAGGAGATGGAGAGAGAGAGGGAGAGGGCAGAGAGAGACAAAGAGAACAAGGGAAAGACTATGACAGGAATTTAGAGAATAGTATCCTGTTCAGCATATAAAACTCCACAGTCTCATTCATAATTCAAGAAATACAAATTAATATCATAAAATAAAAATATTCATGTATCAAGCTCAAGATAGCTAAAACATTGGGAGATTGACCAAATGGGATTCATATATAATGCAGATGTGGTAAAAGTTGGTCCAACTTCTTTGACCCATAACTGGACAGCATTATCAAAACTGTGCAAAATTTGCAAGTTCTACTTCTAGCAATTTGTTTTCTGGTTTTATTTGTACATATAAACAAAGAAGTCCAAACAAAAATAGTTTATTTTTGCATTATTTAAAATAGTTAAAAGTGTCACATTCCTAAAACTTTGTTCGATGAAATTTTGCATCATTTCTATTTTTTTTTTTTACCATTTTATATTCTTTAAAGAAGTAAAATAGTTAAAAGAATAACAATGAGAAACAATGTATATGTCCACTAACAGGCCACTGACAAATATTGATGCAATCCTGTCTTAAAATAAAGTGAAAAAAAATGAATGCACCTATATATGCTATTTTAGATGTATTATATTTTTATCATTATATTCTTATGTCAAGCTAAGGAAGGTAATCAGTACTGTCTCTAGAAAAATGTTTTCCTGGACAATTTCTTGAAGGTCATATAAGGAATTGTTGACTGTGGTTATCTATAGGAAGTGATGCTTAGAGAGAGTTGTGAAGGAGGCTTGCTTTTCTTTGAATACTTTTTTGTACTACTTGAATTTGTGATCAGAATTCTGTGCTATTCTCTTAACACATTGCCAAAGTAATTGGGAAACCAAGTAACTGCACAGACATTTTCCCTAGCTCACTTCTTTTGTCCATTTTGTACTTAAATCTTCCTCTTTATCACATTAAAGCTAAGAATAAATTCTCTAATTGGAGCTTTTCTGAAAAAATTGGAACAGACCATTTCAAGTGACTCTATAGGATGAGAAGAACTCTTGGGCAAGTTGATCTGTTTTGTAGTCCTCTCACAATCCAAGAGATCAGAGTGGAAAGGACCTTGGAAGGACCAGCATGCACCACCAGTCACAGCCCATGAACTGGGAGCCTCTTTGATTCTTTGAGCCTTGGTCTTTCTAATACTTGATCAAGTTCCTGTACACAGTGTCTTATAATAAAGTGAAAACAATGAATGCACCTAGATATGCTGTTTTAGATGTGTTACTATGTCCTTGGTAGTTACCTAGACTAGGATGGTCAGAAGGCTTCCTTCATAGAAGAGAGCCAACTAATGTAAGCATCAAATGCCAAATGTACCCAGACCTTTCCCTCCACAATGACCTCGGCCCAGTTAGCATGGATAAGTTATCTTTTTGTCAATGGGACAAAATACTGGAGATGACTTGAAGGAGGAAGGATTTCTATTGGTTCATGCTTTTAGAGGCATCAGTCAACGGTTGGCTCCACTACTTTAGGCCCCCAGGGAGGCAGGAACGTCTTGGCAGAGCAGTGTGGTGGAGGGAAGTTGCTTATCTCGTGGCTCCTATGGAGCATAGGAGAAGGGGCAGAGCCAGAGAGCCTCCTGTTCATGAACTTCTTTCTACTTTTGTTTCATCTGCCCCCAGAATTTTGGATGCTGCCATTCACATTCAAGGTGGGTCTTCCTCATTTGTTTGCTGTCCGAGTTGCCAACCATCTCTGCAAACACCCTTATGGGCACAACTGGAAATGTGCTTTACTAATGTCCAAGGTGTTTTTCAGTCCAATCAGCTTAACAGTCAAGATTAGCCATCCTAGTAGAAAAGCAACAGAATGGGCCTTCCCAAAAGCAGAAGCACTCATGCAACAAGGGCTCACTAAGCTGTGAGAGAAGCGAGACACCAAGTGTAGTGGGTAGAAGACCTGATAGCTGAAGAGAGAGTAGCTATAGCAAACAAGAGATCATGGTGTTATTAATATGTTCATGGAAACATAATGCTATATTAAAAATATTGCAACCATGGATCATAAAGCATTTTTAATTAAAATGTATTTGTTGAAATAAACTCATAGGGTAATTTTTCTGTGCTTTGTAGTGTGAGTGATTAATTTTTCATTAATTCAAGAAGTATGTTGAATGGATTCATTATGAGGCACAGCTAGATGTTGCTGTGTCTAATAATAACAATCTTTCTATGAAATTTGCCAAACATTTACTTATTTAATGTTTGTAACAACCTCTTAAGCTGAGCAAGACAAGGAGGCTTTTATTATATCTCAATTCACAAGTCAGAAGGGATGCCGTTAAAGGAAATTGCTTAGAATCAATCAATCATTGATGAATGTGAGACTCACATCAGAGATTTTAAATTTCAAAATGATAGCTTTTCTAATCACACGGTCTTTAGAAAATATAATGTATGTTCTACTTTAAGGCATTGTAGTCACTATGACTTGTTTCTAAGACCAGGGTCCAATAACATCAAGAAGATTCACATATGAATTATTGGATTTTTTGTTTATATCTTGTATTTCTTAAACATCACCAAGTACAAGATTCCTAGAGGCTGCTTCTAGGTCTACATAGCAGGTTGGATTTATGATCTCAGAAAATAACATTGTAGAAACTTAGTGACTTGACTTTTAAAAAAGTTTTGTAGGTTGTCTATTTCTGCCTCAAAGAAGTAGGTCATGGGGGTGACCAGAGACTTATCAAGGCATTTACGATTTGATTGTACTTTTGAAAAATTTCAGCTGAAACTCTGCTTATCCCCATTTTCTGACAGTGGTGGCGTGAACTGTGGCTGAGGAAAAGCTCCTGATCCACTCGTTTTAGTTCTAGTGTTTCAGGACTTATTCAAAGTCTGAAGCTCGAGCTTGCAAGGAGACAGGGGTGGCTGTCCGACCTGATCACAAACATTCTTATCCCCATGGACATCTTCCAGGAATAAAACAGTTTCCTCAAATTCTATTTAGATCTTGAAAGCTTGTAAACAGACGCGGCGTCGGCAGGTGAGGCGGCACGTGAACGAGCATGGTGCCGTTGAGCTGTAAAGAACCATGAAGAGTGTCTGAAAGTTGAAATTAACTTTTTATTAGCATGACACAGCTGTGGGCTGTTTCATCTCGTCAGCAGCAAATTTCTGGCTCTCCCCTTGCCTTTTCATAGACTGCACAGTGGCTCACCTCCAGCTATTCCTGCCGGCCTAACAGGCACTGTCCTGCTCCTTGTCAGCTTTTTCTAGTCCTACCGCTGCTTTATGTGCCTTTTTTGATGTTTCAAAAGAAGCGTGGAATGTGATAGACCTTTCATTTTCAAATGTGCTTTTACTGACTTTGATGCTGTATCAGAGCAATAGCTTGGAAAGATTGGGTGAAGGAGAAATGGGGGACCAGCTCTCTCCGGGGCTGGCTGAATAACCTCAGTTATGTTATATTTTCCTATCTGTGTCAAGAATGTGGGTTAAACAATAAGTCTTCACACCCCTCGACTTCGTAAGCTTCCTGACAGGTTTTTTGCCTGAACTCCTGACAAAATATAGGCCTCCAGTGATCAACCTGCACCAAATCTGAGATGAAATAACCCTTGATCGAGCAGTGCAGCAGTGTATGTTTCCATTTTTTATTTCTCTTTTTGGAATAATTAGGGTAAGGTAGACAGACAGTCTATGCTTCGCTTCCTGTGTCCCATCTCTCCGCTTGACCACTTCCATAGACATCTTGCTTTTGCTTGCATTTAAAGCCACGACCTTTTTGAAACAAATAACCTGCAACAGCTGAGAATGTGTGACTATTTGTTCTGCTATGCAGCCTCAATTTCCAGAACATCATATCATGCTTCAAATTGCACTGGAAGCTAGCGTCCTCTTTACGCCGTTCAGTAACAGTGTGTTCTGCTCTGGAAATATTGATGGGCTTGAGCCTATGATAGTATCCAAGGTCATTTAAAGACTATGATAGAAGAGAAATCATTAAAAGTTTACCCTTCATTGTTAATATGTTTGATTTTAAAATGTTGTGTAAAATTATTCTTAAATAATGTAAAAGCTCAGTTATTTGCATGGTTTTGTGGTTTTAGCTACATGGAGGAGGAAAGTATTGGACTCTGTGTCTTGGAACGATGCCAACGTTAATGATGGTGAAAAATTTCTCCCCTGAAGGATATTTGAACAATCGTAGTCTTATATGATAATGCTACCAAAAGGTCAAATTTACAGTTGTAAATAGAGGCAAAAGCAGCAGGCCAAAATTACTACGAGGGTAACAGAGTTGTGACTACCACTTGCGTAGATTTTATGGCCACTTCATTACGTTTTCCCAAATTTGCGAGTGCTCTCGCTGTCTTGAAAGCAGTGGTTTCCTGTTTTGTAGGACTTAAGGGTGTACATTAGGGAAGGCAAATGAAAGCAGAATCCAATTATCTAAACAATTTTATTTATTTAAATAACTATGCTGCTCTCCAGCCATCCTGAATGAGAATTAGACAAAATAGAAGTGGGGATCTTTAGATTCTTTTACTCCTTGATAAAAATATCGTGTCAGTGTTAATTTGGTACTTATCTGATGTTAAGATGGTGCAGGTTTCCTACTGGCATATGTTTACAGTGTATAATGTTTGCACTCTTTGTGTGTAATTAATAAAGGTAACTCTTTAAACATGCCAGTCCTGGAGACCTAGTGTGTGTATCACCTTCCAAGGCAGAGGTGGTAAGGATTTATACATCTAGGTTTTGCAGGGCATGAGTCCCTTCACCTAGATAAATTTTTCCCTCTTAATTAAGGTTATCAGTTAAAAAAAATCTTCTGAACTGTTGGATTGTTGCCCATTAGAAGGACCTGGTTGTGTAGAGGTTTATGTTGCATGTTTCTGTTAACTTTAAATTGTTTTATGTTTAAATATTAAAATTTGCATTTATATCACATTATACAGCAGCAGGTATTATAGACTTTAGAGAGTTAGGCATAGACTTGTTAGAACTGGAGGCCTTCCCTTTCACCTTGTAGAGTTAGTGATACAGAATATGAAATAGAATACTGTAACTATGGAGAGGAATATCAATTGCAGACGATGTTCTTCTCTAAAATATGTGGAGAAGATTATGCTTTTGGGCCTTTGGTTCAGACTACTCTATGTTTAACAAATGAGCTAGCCTGTTTTCCCAAGTGCTTCTAGGAATTCTCTTTAAAGAAAAACATGAAATTAGGATATAAGAGAGTGTAAGGATATTGGATGAAACCCAGAGGTCAAATATTTAAAACCAAAAATTAGATAATTTTAAAATAGTCCAATAAATTCCATTTATAATGCTGCCCCTGAGATGTGGCTTATTCCATATATTTGAATATTTCAGATTATATCCTGGGCAGGATTGGCTTTCAGTTCTAAGGGTGAACGTGAAGTTAAGTGATGCTGTAACTTTAAGGAAAGTGCCTTACATTTTCAGGGCTTCTTTTATGTTTTTGCAACTTTTAGACAGATGATAATATGTATATCATGTAGATGATTTGGATAATGTGCAGAATACAAAGCACAATGCTCAGTCTTCTGTCTCCACCCTCCCCTCCCGTGCTTTTTCCTAGATGTCTTTGCTGTACCTGGAATCACACAGCCGTACGTCTCTCTCCTATAAGTTCATATGCGCTCACACATGCAGTGCTCGAAGCATATTTTGTGAGGCTGGAGAAGTCTCACAATCTTCCACTGTAAGCTGCGTAAGGGGAGGTAGTAGTGCAGCTTTGGACCTCACAAGTGGTGGGGATTTCTGCTTGGCTCTAATGGCCTGAGGTCTAGGAACACCTAGAGCAGGAGGAGACGGGTGTTCCGGATCCGTCCTAGCAGGGAGAAGACGAGCGGAGAGTAAGGGAGCGGAGGGAGAGAAAATTCTTCCTTCTTCTATCTTTTTGTTCTTTTTAGGCCTTAAAGAGATTGAATGAGGCAGCCACATTGGAGAGGGCAATTTTATTTACTCAGGCAGCAGATTGAAAGCAAATTTCTTCTGGAAATGCCCTCAGAGACATACCCAGAAATAATGGTTACACAGATATCTGAGCATTCTGTGACATACACACTTAGTTGTCACAAAATGAATATTTTAAAAATATGAGATTAAGTATACAAATTGTTCTGTGATTTTCAGTTTTTTAAAATTTGTTATTGTGCTTAATGTTCCCTATCGATCTATTTAGATTTACCTTATTCTTTTCAATAACTATGACATGAATGTGCCATAATTTATTTAACCACTTCTCTTTTGGTGCTCTTTGAGACAGATTCCATCTTTATTCTTGCTTAGTTTTTTGAAACAATTACAATGCAAACACCAACATGCAAGTTTTAGAGTGCTACTACAGAGCACTGTGCCTATAATTAATAATGCCATATTATGCATTAAAAAATTTAAGACATATCTCTTATATTGCATATTTTTTACTACAATAGATGCCCCTGATATTGTAGTTTAAAAGCTTGTAGTATCTTGATAATCAATGAAGTGGTTTCTTTGCATAAATCTATTGATTATTTTGAGTTTCTTTAGACACTGCCTGTTCATGCTCCTTTTATTCCTGTTAGGTTACTTGTCTTTCGTTAATTAATGGGTAAGTTATTTTTAGAGACTGGAGATATGATGACTACAGAATTGCTATGGGTACTTTTTCTCTCAGTTACATATCTCAAACTTTGTTTTTAGAGTCCTTGGTTATAGAAATATTTTTAATTTTTATGAGCTGAAAATTGAGTTTTCACTTTTGGACATTTCTGTTTTCTGGCTTGCTTGGGGAGGCCCTTTACATTCTAAGAGTATAAAAATATCTCACATTATTTTTTTCTAGTAGACGCACATACAAATTTAGTTCTCTAATCCATCTGTAGTTTATGAACAACATTTACATATTGTAGCCCTGCTTGAAAGATTAGTACCTAAATTA
>PVKN010028582.1:0-13212 GCA_004027915.1 Capromys pilorides
TAGAATAGATAGTGATACCAACTAGGATGCTTCTATTAGTTTTAAAAAATGTAAAACTGTGCTGTAGGGTGGAACTTTGTTAAGCCCTTTTGATGCTGATTATTTGTTCCTCAGTGGCCCTTTACCTGAAGACAATCCAAAGTAATGCCCTAAAAGTTTAAGAGCTTATGAAGTTTTATTTATTTATTTATTTATTTTTTTCTTTGATTTTCTTATACCCTTGCGACTCCAGCTAAAGAAAGCGAGGGTAGCATAAAGGCGCTTCTATTTTCTTTGGTCTCTAGACAGAGTTGCCACTCAGGAACTCAGAGGGGACAGCTTAAGGAAAGATAAATGCCGCCCAGAGCTCGGGCAGGAGAGACACAGATGCGTTTGTGACTTGGAAATTTTAGTGAAATCTCGTAAAAATTGTGGTCCCATTTTGGGACAAATATATCCAGTGTAATTATGAAAATTAAAAAAATGCCAGAGGTGGTGTTGGTGGTGGGGTGGGACGACACTCGCATCTGGAAGCCTTTTTCTCTCCCTAGGAAATCTCTGTGGCTCTTTGTTCCTGTCAAGGAGAAAACTGTGCTTGTAGATTTCACTTAAGAACACTCCTATCTTTGCATCCACTGCATCAGGAAGAAACAGATATCACCCCCGGAACATTGGAACATCAGCCAAAATGCTCCAAACTTGATCAAAGACTCCAAGATTTGGGGTGGAGGGTGAGGGGTGGAGTACTGCAAGGAAAGAAAACTCAGTCTGGCAGATAATTTCAGTGAGGAAGTTTTCTGTGCCAACCTTGACCTCAAAGAAAAATACTCCACCCTCTTAAATCTGCTACGATGCAAGACAGGCAGTGCCTCCGCAGACAAATGGTTCTGTCCCCGATCTGCCAAAGCAAACTTCCCGTTACATACTAGACATACGTCCGTGTTTCCTGAGGCCAACCTTGCCTGTGTGTTAGGCAGCTGGTTGTGGTGTGATCTGAAAAGAACCAGGAAAATCACCCTAAGTTTCTCAGACTGTCTGTAAAGTGCCTGAGAGTCAGCCATTACTGGCTCTCCTTTATGATAGGAATTATGCTCACCCTGAAGATTTTTCTAAATGTTAACTACTTCCAGGAGAACATTGCAGGAGTTCATCCAAGGTTCTTTTGTGTTAAAACTTGAGGTCCTACACCTCAGCACAGAGACACTATGGTAAAGATTGTAATGAGAATGATACTCTATCATGTGTTCTTTATTCCTCGTACCCACACTTCTGTATTCCCACCTCTTAAGATTGTGAAATGTGTTTACACAACTCGAAGGAACTAGCCCTTTGAGTGAAGCACAAAGGAAGGACTGAACTACCCAAACCCCAGCTGTCTAGACTCTGCTGGCATAATCACGCATGTGTACAGCTTGGGAGTGGATGGGTTCACCTGAAATTCTTTAGTGCTGTATCACTGAGGCTGGAATTCCCACAGTCAAAGTGGTTTCCCCATTGTTGAGCAGAACTCTTTCTTTCATAGAGGCTTCAAGGACCCATTGTGCTTATGAGGAAGGACTAGGGCAGTGCCTTATGTTCCAGGGCACCATGACTCTGCATTTTTAAAATGCCTTCTCTTGCAACATTCACAACTGAAATATTTTCCACTCTGAACTCTTTCTTGAGGTCCAGTGCTTCCCCCAGAAGCCCCAAGGAAGCATTTGTTGCATCATTTTAAAAAAGCACCCTTGCCTCTGCCCATGCCTGCAGTCCCCGCTACTCGAGCGGGAAGATCAAAAGTTAGAGTCCAGCCTGGACAACTGAGTGAGACCTTGTCTTCAAGTAAAAAAATTTAAAAATTGTGTGCTTGCGTGCATGTGTGCGTGCATGTATGCATGCGTGTGTGTGTGTGTGTGTGTGTGTGTGTGTGTGTAGGGCAGGCTAGGGATGCAACTTAGTCTGGGAGCACTAGCAAGAGAGAGGCCTTGGGTTCAATCTCTAGCACCACTCCCCAAGCAAACAGACAAGCAAGCAAACACTTCTTATAAGTGGTTAAATCACTTATCTTTAATACTCAAATCCTACACTAAATAATTTAAGTAGCTTCTGCAAAGCAGCCTAATCTTATTTTCAAACTCATGACATCTCCAGACTTTTACCTCGTCTCTTATACTGGCTCTTTCCAAAAGAATTTCTCCACCATTGCGCCTGATTTAAGGGTTAAAACTTTGAGCTGCCTGCAGCTTCCCGTCAAAGAGAAAAATCTCTGTGTACTAGGAAAGGGGGGGAGGAAGGGTGTTGCATAAAATGAGACCAGGGCAAGAGAAGCTCAGTGGCCAGAGGAGAAGTGAGGAGGCTTTGCCTTTGGCTTTGCCAGCCTGATGTGGCTCACACTTTTGAGTCTTTCCTGTGTGTGCTCACACATGCAAACCCCTACCCCCACCCCCAAATCTCAGGCTAGGAAATCTGGGAGGCACTGAAATTAATCAGCTCAACATTTCTGCTTGCAAAGCTCCTTACCTTGGGCTTCTGCAGTGTACTACACAGGAACACCTCTGATATCATGCCAGAGATGCACTGGAGTTTTTGAAGGCGTATCTAGGATTCCTAAGAAGATCTCAATCTAGGTAAAGAATGTCTCTGCTGCTTTTCACATTCCTTCAGCTTCCCTTCTCTAACTTGACACACCAGCTACGTGCTGCAGCTGTTAGAGACGGCTCTTCTCAGCCTCCTCGCTGTTACACTATTTCAACTTCTATTCTAGTTTTTCCTTGGAAGAAATATTACAAAAACTATATTTTCACACTTGCAAATTTTTATTTCCTTTTTGATTCTTGGAATTTTAAGAAATAGAGATATTATACTGCCCTCAAACAACCCATCAAAATGATATAATTATCCCTATTTGACATAAAGACTGATATGAGGCTCAGAAGTTCAGTGGTTTGGTCAAAGTTCAGCATAAGCAACAGACTCATGTCTCCCTGGGGTTCCTCAGGCTGCAACCACGCCATTGGTTTCACAGGGGGCATGATTTCCAGGGCCATGGGTCCATCTGTGTTTCCCTGGACAGGCAAATGGCTTTGAAAGGACATGAGAAATCTTCTTTCCTGGGCTCTATTTTTTAAAATAAAAGAACAGCGCTTGATAAATGTGCAATTGCGGTAATGATTTTTTAATGCCACATTTCTTTCTTTTCACAAAGCAGCCTAATTCTTTTAGAGATATCCAAGTGTACCCTTAATAATTTTGCATGATGGTGTTTAGTACAGAAGGCAGCATCTGGGCTAACACTGAGTTCCCTCTTGTGAGCAGTGGCTTTGCACCTATTCACCTACTTTGGGCCAATTCACAGTCACGAGGTCAAGGAGTCTCCTGGGAGCGGCTGTCTCGGAGGGAGACTGGAGCTCGGAGGAAGAGGGTGTAGAAACAACTCTGGGCTCTCTTCCCAGCCAGAGCTCCAGGAGAGGAGAGGGGTGGGCACAGCAGGAAGGGTGCAGTTTCTCACAAGTGTCTTCGGGAGACCTGAGGATTGCTGCCATGGGCCCAGCTGTCAAGGTATAAGCCGTCAAAGTGTGGAGGAAGGCATCTTCTAATTCTTGTGGCAAAGAGCCAAGCATTTGGGAGAAGGAGGCTTTCAGAGGTCCAGCCCATCTATATCTTTGAGAAGGGAAGCAGCCCTACATCTTTTGTTCTAGAGGCCAGAGGGATAAGTTGCAAATGGGAGGCATTGGAGACTCACAAAATTCCCGAGGCACCTGTAAGACAAGACATAGGCCTTGTGGTTGTGCAGAAAGGACCCTCTGAAATATGACTGTCGAAGGTAGTATCCACTTCTGTTACTGTGATTGGTGTCTCCTTGGGACTCTGAGATACAGATGCTGAAAAATCTTAGCATAAACGCTGGCTAACCTGCTGCTTTTTTCCAGTTCTGCATTCAAATTGTTTTTGAACAGAATTTCTCAGTCATATAGTGGTTGCAGGCTACAGTTCGCCCAGGAGTCCACCATCAGGCAATGCCCCTGGCCACTACTGTGAGAAGCTGTGGGCGTGAGTGAGCCCCACCCCTACCCTGCAAGCCCTCTTCTGCCTCAGGCCTCACCACCTCTGACAAACAAGGTGGGGAGCAAGGCAAGCAGCAGGAGGCTCAACTTGGCACACCCTATGGAGAGCTGAGACAAAGAAGAAAACAAAGAGAAAATGCATCTCGCACTAGTGTATTTCTTGTTTTCTTTTCTTTTCCATCAACATGCATCCCGCCTAAAGCCATGAGGAGGGGGAGGGGGGAAAAGGAAGGGGAAGGGCATGGCTTCAGGGCACGGCTGCCTCTGGATTGAATGCTCAATCGTGCTGCACAGGACCCTGGGCAAATCTTCTAAGCTCTGAGGAGGACTGATCAGTAGACGAGACACTAACTGTGGATGGCAGGACCACATTCCAGTGAGAAACTCTGTGTTCAGACTGCCAGGTGAGGGACTACTATTGTGTGACATGGGGTAATTGCACACCCTTTTTGAACCTCAGCTTTCTCATCTGTAAAGTTTAGAAAAATGCTCCTAGCTCACTACATTGATATGAGGACAAGAAGAGGACAAAATAAGGAGGACCTGGAGCTTTAGGGACATCTCAGTTGCTCAGGACATACTAGCTATCAGTATTAACTGTGCCTGTTTTTGATGCACTTGTGTTTCTGTAGAGCAAAGCTGGAATTATTTTTAAGCATCACTTCTCTTGGCTTGGTAAGGAGTTTTGCTTTTCTTTCTAGCACTCTGGCTGGCTGAGGTAGGAGAATCACAAGTTTGAGCAGAGCCTAATTTGCGGCTTATTGAGACCCTGATTAAAATATTCAAAAAGAATCTGGCATTTAGGGTTATAGATCAGTGTGAAGACCCTCAATTGACTCCCTGACAGCGTATGTGCACGCGCGCGTGTGCGCGCGCACACACACACACACACACACACACACACAAAGTTGCTGTTCTCTTTGGGGATACATTTTTATCTCTTAAAAACGGGATACCCATGAGACCCATTCTCAAATTTATTTTGGGTTAGGCATTTCTGCTTTATACTTTCATGAGTTCTTTTACTTCTTCCATTTTTATTTTATATAGGCTTATGGTACATACTGATCACATTTCTCATGGGCAGCTGGTACACGCACGTAACACATCTTCATTTTCTCCACTTTCTCTTACTGTCCCTTTCCCAACTCTCCATCTCTTGGCTCCCTGTCCTTTTTGCAAAAGATCTATCTCTCTATTTCTTGTTATCTAGCCTATATTTTGTTCTTTATTTACATTTTTGCTTTCTCAAATAAGAAACCATGCAATATTTAAGCATGTGATTCAGATTTATTTCACTTAACATCATGGTCTCATTCCTGCAGATAACTCATTTATTCGTTGTTCTGGCAGAGTCATACTCCATTGTGTGTGAATGCATTTTCTTTATCCATTTATCTCTTTATGGAACACAGAAGCTCCGTCCAACTCTTAGCCACTGTAAATTGTGCTGCTAGAAACATGGGTATAATATGATGTCCTTAACTCTTGAGTAAAATTACCCTTTCTGGAGTACAGTGGAGTCTCAGTGTGTTCTTCTATTACAGTGCCTCTCACTGCATTTCGATTGTCTTTATTTGCCTGTCTCTTTCATTAAATTACAGATTATTTGAAGAAAAAGCTGTGTCTCCAGAGTTGAGCTCTTAAAGTAGATTGTCACTCAATATTTTGAGATAAATACAGATGTGAACAGATATCCTTATCTAATGGAGATTTGGGTCAGAGAGGAGACAGAAGGTTCTGAAATCCTACCCGGCCATATTTATCACAAAAACAAATGGTGTGGCCTTGACCAGTGAGACAAAATACTGGAAATAGGATCCAGGTTTGCTGCCTCTGGCAGGAATATTTAAACCCTATTGCTGTCCTCCTGCACCATGAGGCTATCAGGTAATGAATATTGCTGGCTTCCATGTGGCCTCCAAAAAAAACCGTGCCTCCTCTCCAGACTCCGCCTCCTGGAAGGCAGAGAGCTCAGTGACGACTGGATTCTCTGCTCTCCCCTTTTGCTTTTCTTCTCAGATGATCCTCAGTCAACCCTCGTGCTCTGTAGTTCACTTGCCTATTGTGTTGCCTGTACTGTTGAATCGATCAGTTCCCTGGACCCGCTCATCCACCCTTCAGAGAAGTGCGGCTGACAGGAGCCTTCAACAGAACAGATCCATCCCCACTCCCTGTCCCTGCCCCTCCTGTTGCTCAGGGGTCTTTCCATGTGGGTATCTGCTGTAGGGTCATTTTCTGCTTCTGCAGTCTTCTCACCTCCTCTCGTCCCTGTACATGTGATACATATGAACAAGTGCTTGCCTCAGGCCTCTATGTTCACATCCTTTAGAAAGCCTTGTGTCCCCTAGGGTGGTTCCCATCTCTAACTCGTTAGACGCAATGTAGTATCCACATCCGTGCTATACAGGTCTGCCTTCTACCGTGTTGGATTATAAAGAGTTAATTGCTGTGTGTTCAGACAGCTCTGTTTCATTCATTCTCTTATTCTAAACTTTTGTGAGGTGTAACAGACATGCCCATAATGCCAGCAATTCAGAAGTTTTAGCGTAGCCTGGGGAATTTAGTACAAACTTGTTCCAAAATAAAAAGGGTTGGGGCTCAGTGGTAGATCATGCCTCGGTTTTATCCCAATTACTATACAAACAGAAAACAATAATAACAAAAACATTTATTTTATTTGTATTTTTTTAGGGAAGGATCTATGGGGTGTTCAGGATCTCACTACTAGATCGGACTCATAGTGGTCCGCCTATTCACAGCCTTCCAAGAGCTGGGATTACAGGTGTGCACCACCATGCCCAGTCTCAATTGCTGTCTCAGCATGCCCCAGGGGAGGGGCCAGTATGGCCCCTGGTTCCTGTGCCTGCTTGCAGGCGCTTTAATCCTCTGAACTATTTGGCTGGCCCAAAAAAATTTATTTTGTGTGCTTACCATATAGTTCTCTTGATGCTAGGGATAGATATATCCATAAATAAACAAGATAAAAGTCCATACCTTCATGGAGATTGTGTTCTAGTGGAAGGAGACAAATAATAAATACACAAACAATTTATATTTTGTTATGGTTTGTGTCTAGTTGTTCCTTCAAAGCCTATGCAGTTCTGAGGCTCCTTCTGGAGCTTCTGATTGATAGTTGTGGGTGTGGGCAGTGCACCTGCCCTGGAGCAGGTAATCTGCATTACAATGTGAGGAGGGGAGAGAGAGGCTAGCTAGCTGCCTGAGCTGCTGCCCCTCCCTTTGCTCTTGCTCTTTGCTGCTGCTATGAACAGCTGCTCTGTGCCACCATGGGCTACTTTGTCCTGGAGCCAGCTGAGTATGGATGGAAACCTCCACTAATTGTGAGCTAAACAAACTTTTCCTTCCTTAATTTTAGATATTTTGTCCTAGCAAGGAGAAAAGAGTAACTGAGATATATTCCAATAAAAATGTGATATAAATTTTTTTTTTGCTATAAATTATTCAAGGAAATAAATCAGGTGAACCATTGACTAGAGAGTGCCAGAGGTATGCAGGTGGGTGGGAGTCAGAGCAGACCCCTCAAATGGAAAGGATACATAAATGGAGTCCAAAACATGAGAAGAGAGCTGTCTCTAGAACTTGATGTGCTGTGCAGGGTGGAATAATCCCCAAGTGGACCAGACTTGATGCACCGGAAGAAGGAAAAGGCCCACTCTTCTGGAGCGCATTATGGGCCCCATAATACTGGGGCCTCACAAGCTCATGGACAGGACCCCAGATCTTTCATTATCACAAAATCTAGCCCAGTGCCCAGAAAGTAATAGTATTAATAAGCAGTTGAATCAGTAAGATTTTAATATTATATTTTTCTTGATATTTAACTTGAAAAGCTAAAAAGGATTTGACCACTTATATTCTAGGAACTAGATAGAGCATTCTTGTCATCATCTCAAAGGGGACTGATTCACAGTGTCTTCTCTAGAGCTTTCTGTGCTTCCTGTTGGCTGCCATTTTGGACTCAGATGCTCCTTAGCCTTTTACCAAAGGCCTAGCGCAGCCGGGGACAAAGTCCTGCTAGGATTAAAATGCACGTAGTAACTAGACTAGGGAGGTAGTTCTTATCAATATAAAATATACATTGCCAAAATGAAAAATAAACAACTCCTGGAAGGGTAAAGAAAGCTGTTGGGCCCAAAATAACCCTAACAAACCAAAACAAAACAAAACAAAACAAACATGCATTGTGAAGTTGATGAATTTTAAAAAACAGCTCTGCTTCATCTTAACCACATCCTCAATTGTCCTCAAGTTAATCAAAATAGCCTTTCCATAGGAAGATATTAATATTGCATCACCACACACTAGTTACTACTTACTGTGTAGAGGTTTCCAGGGTCCGCTAACCTCACAAGACCTGAAATATTTGTGGTTTGTTTGTTCCTGAAGTTCCACAGCCACCAATGTTTTTCTTCCCTGAAGGGATTTTTCTTCTGAGACAACATTTTTCTAAAGGAAATCAACTTCTCTCCTAACTTCTGTGATTTTTTTTTAACTTAAAAATTCTCTCCCATTGAGCATTTTTGTGGAGCACTTTTCAAACTCGTTTCTCCATAATAATTTTTTTCTTTGATTCCCCGTGGAAACTTCTCCAGAATTATCTTCATAGAAGATGGCTTTGGTGCTCCCAAGCACCCTAGCTAATTCCGTTTCACCTCTTTAGACTGACAGTCAGTCCATGTGCTATTTTTAAAGAGACCAGGTTTAATCTTCAGGCACAAAAAACACATTAAATATTCCTCATCTGACACCAAGCTTATTAAACATCTTTACAAGGAGAATGAGGTTCCTTACACATGAGTGCAATCAGGAGGCCTAGTGTGGGTCTAAGAAGCTGTGTGGGCAAGGCTGGCCTCACTGGAGAAGTGGCCCAACAGAGCCTGAGCAAAGAGCGAGCTGAATGGACCCTGGGAGAGACCTCACCAAGTGGGGAGGGGAGGGAGAGACCAGAATGGTGAGGTGTAGAATGGAGAAGACACAGGGATACGGCAATGAAGAAACTGGGCAGTTTTATTTAAGACCATGACACTGGGACAGTGGCAGAACTGGCTGGCTGCACCAAGGCAACAGAGGATAGAAACACTCCTGGGCACTTCCTGACACAATGATCTGTAGCTTAGAGTTGTGACATGAAGGGCTCCATTGTTTCTACTCTGGCAGAAGACTGGCTGACCCTCAGATATGGCAATGTGTAGGGGTGGCCCCACAGGAGATAGAGTGAGCAGAGGCCATCCTCCTGTGAGCGTGTGCCATACCCTTGCAGGGATAGCCAGAGGCATAGACAGTGCAAGGCCCAGGCCCTGGAAAGTGACGGACAGCTGAGGTCCCGCAGAAGAGGGCAGGGGAAATGTTCATGAGGTCTGGGTTCAGATCCTTTAATGCAACTGAGCGGCGCTCTCTGGCTGTGGAAATTGAGGGAACACAGATTAAATAAAATCTTGAGTTTTGGGCTGGGGCTGCAGTAATGAATGCCTGAATGAAATTAAAGAGCAGCATGACTTGGTATAGCTTTGTGAAACAGAATTGCTTAGCAAAAGCCAGATGTGGTGGTGCACTTTTGTAATCCCAGGACTCTGGAAAGCTGAGTCAGGAAGATTGCAAATTTGAGCCCAGGCGGGGCAATTTAGCAAGGTCCTATCTCAATACATAAGTGAAAATGTGCTGGGAATGTAGCTCAGTGAGAAGGTTTTGAATCCAGTCCTCACTATTATAAAAAAAGAAAAAAGAAAAAAAAAGGAAGATAGCAAGATGAAAATATGCTTGCAGCACAACCCAGCTTTTGTAAAATTTTGGCTGAATAAAAGCAAATTCAGGCTGTCAGTTGGTGACCTAGTAGCTTCACCAACAAACAAATAAACTTGTAAAGCAAATTAATTAACATGGTCTAAGTTTTTGAAGAACTCTATGTATAAGGGCTATAAAGGGACTAAAACTACACTGTTATGAAACCTTTATAAATCATCTTGGAAAAAAGAAATGCAAAGTTTCAGAAAGTATCCAAATCACTGAAAGAACAGTGGAAAATGCATCTTTTACAAATCATGATCTGATTCATGGTTTTAAGAACTCTACGTATGGTGTCGCTAAAGAATCTATACAATGAAATTGAGAATTTCTGTTTGCAAGCCTGTTTTCCTAACTTTTATTGCTAAATTGTGTTAACTTCTAATACACTTATGATGTGGATTCCTTCTTAATGCAGAACACATTTTTAGCATCCCTGTTTTTGGCAAGACTTCCCATAAACATGTTACTTCCAGGAGGTGACCTTGTGAAGAAATGTTAGTAGGAAATCTTTATAGTGTTCAGTAGTCTTTAAATTGTTCTTAATGTCAGGTTTATTTTATTTTATTTTATTCAGTGGGGGGAAAGGTGTACAAGGTGTTCAGGGTCTCACTACTAGATCGGATTCTAGTGATCTGCCTGTTTACAAATCCCAAGAGCTGGGATTACAGGTGTGTGCAACCATACTCAGTCTCAATTGCTGTCTCAGTGTGCCCTGGGGGAGGGGGCGGGGCCAGCACTGCAGGCCTGGGGATCAAACCCTGGGCCTCTGAGCCTGCTTGCAGGTGCATTAAACTGCTGAGCTATTTGGCCAGCCCTATTGTCACGTTAATTTTAATATTCTGCAATTGCTAAGTGGACACATGAAGGAACTTGACTTTTTTCTCTTTATCTGTGGAAATATATACAAGGTAAAGGAGATGAACACAGTTGAATTTTCTAAAAAGTTGTGCAGTACTGGGCACTGGGGACTGAACCCAGCGCCTTTACACTGAGCTATATCCTTATTCTTTTTGTTTAATTTTTCACTTGAGATAGGGTCTTGCTAAATCATTGAGTTGTTGAGACTCAAATTTATGATCTTGCCTCAGCTTCCTAGAATACTGGAATATGGACATATTCCACTATGTTCACTTTTAAATCTTAATATTTACTTATTTTTCTCATTGCAAAATGAGAAAGAATACTGAAGATAAACTAAAACACACTAATAAGGGCAAGAAGAACCACAGACCAAGTAATCCCAATTTGTTGGAGACAAATATTGTTATAATTTTGAACTATTTTTCTATACACATGTTTTTATACATATTATATATAGTGAAATAACATAGGGTTTATTGTATGATAGCTCTTGCATCCTATCATTTTTTTTTCTTTTGTGAAAGAAGGTCTCACTGCACAGCTCGGGCTGGCTTTGAACTCACTGTGTAGCCCAGGCTGGCCTCAAGCGCACAGTGTACTCCTGCCTCGGCCTTCTGAGTGCACCCGGATACACGGCCACATCCTGTCAGATTTTCATTAACTGTATCTTATTATTTCTCTAGCAGAAAGATAATCTATCTAATTTGCAATAGTTTATTGTATTTTTTCATCAGTGACTATCTTTTTGTTGTTGAAGGCAGTGAAATACTTTTATCTCTGCTGATCAAGGGTTCAGAACGTAACAATATCTATTAATTATCATGTCTATAAAATGAACAATCATACCATATCTATTAGTTATCATCTATGTAGAGTGAAAGATCCTGCAGGCTTTTATAGTGCCTACTGTACAATTTTAATCGATTCAATCTTGGATTTAAACCTAAATTATTATTGTTGCTTTATACTATTATTAAATTCCCTTCAAGACTTATTCTTGAAATTTGTTTTGTAACCATATCAATGACAGTGTTAAACACATTAAACTAGGTCCCATTGCTTTTTAATATCTCTTTATGTGTGGTGCCCCCATTTTTTTTTTTTTTCTTTTTAATGTATTTAGTACAGGGCCTCGCTATGCAGCTTAGACTCATAGGGATCCTTCTTTGCCAACCTCCCCAGTCCTGGGATTGCAGGCATGCACCACCATGCCAGGTTTTAGGGGCCAGCTCGACTCGCCCACAGGCAGGGTCAGCATGGCATGCAGTAGTGGGGATCAAACCTGGGTCCTTGTGCTTTCTAGGCCGACAATTAGACACTGAGCTAGCTCCTTGGACACCCCCGCCCCTCCCATCTTCAACTATCTATGCAGCCAGACTGGCCTTGAACTCACAGTAATCTTCTGCCTCAGTCTCCTGAGTGCTAGGATTACAGGTATGACCACTTTACCCAGCTCAGCCATGCCCTCATTCTTTGTGTGTGGGTGCATTTGTGTGTGAGTGTGTGTGTGATGTTGGAGATTGTACCCAGAAGATTTTCACTGTGATAAATCCCCAGTTCTTTAAAAAACTCTTTTTTTTTTTTTTTTAAAACACAGGTTCTCATTAAGTCTCCATGTAGCCCAGACTGAGCTATAATCTGCAATCCTCCTGTCTCAGCCTCCCAGAGTGCTGGGATTACAGGGGTGCAGGTGTGTACCACACTGCTTGATTCTTGAGTTCTTTACCTGGGTCCATCTTTAGGTAAACTTCACTGTGTCCCTGGACTGTGTGATACTTTCTGAGCAGTGCTTGAGAGGAGAAGGTTGATCTTCCCTTTAAGAAACCTTCTGTTCAGTGCATAATTCTTTTTCTCCCCAGCTTGGAAATCACTCTTCATTTACCGCTGCTATTTAGTTCGCTGGACAAGTCTATGATTTTCCATCCTGGCTGCACATCCAAATCAATGCCCAAGTCCCACCCCAGAATAATTAAATTGGAATCTCTAAGGATGGGGAACACGCACTGCTACTTTTAAAAGATTTGCAAAATGATTGCAACGTGTGGTCAGGACTGAAAACTACTGCATAAGAAAAAAACTAACGAGGTCTGTCTGAATTCTTTGGAATTTTTTTTGTTATTCTTAAATCTTAAAACATTTAACAGCCTACATCGAAGTAGCTATTATTCTACAATTATTTTGTAGATACTTGGAGTTGAATTGAGGGCCTCATGCATAGGTATGCATGCCACTGGGCTAAACTCAAGCTCTCTCAATAAATATTTGATTTTGTAGACTAGGAATTTTCCTTTATAGTTACTTTGATGATTGATACCCCCATATAGCTTCTATTTTTTATTTCTTGGATCCTTAGGTAATGTTAGTTGGATACCTTTATCTATTTGAGTTTCTATAACACAATGCCATTAACAGGACAGTTTATAACAATGGAAGTTTATTTCTCACAATTATGGAGACTGGAAGGTCCAAGATCAAGATTTCTGTAGCATCATAGTTCTGGATTTTAAGTTATGCTATGAATGGG
>PVKN010028583.1:0-13210 GCA_004027915.1 Capromys pilorides
AAAAACAGAAACAAACAAACAAAAATAGCCGTCTTGGTAGTTGGAAGTAGCCCAGATAGTTCTCACGAGAGATACAAATGGAACCTGGCAGGGTCCTGGGGAAAGGTTTTCCTCTCCTGATGCAGGGGCTGCTGGTTCCTCCCTGTCCCTCCCTCATCTCCTACTGCCTAGAAGATGGAGTGGAGGTGAGCCGCGTGTGGAGGCCAAAAGAGCAGAGGATGTCAGGAGCTGGGGACTCCAAGACGTCACAGCTGCTGCCTGAGACTTCTTGTGCTGAGGGAAAATAGACCCGTTTGGTCTAGGTGTCTTCTGCACAGCCAACCCCTGACCAGGGCTCCAGCGTAGGGCCGCTGTGGTGGCCTCAAGCTTGCATTTTCTGCTGTCCCTGGAACTATATCGACTTGGTAGCCCACAGGTCTTTGTGACCCAGCAAGGCTGAACTGAGTCTATGACCACCGTGTTTCCTCCTCCTCCCGGCAGAGGGCTCCACTCTCTGGCCCTCTGGCCTCATCTCACCCTGGCAGTCCCGCAGCTAGAAGTTCTTCCCCTCCCCTGCTGTGCCATCTTCCCTGATGCCCACAGGTTTGGCTCCAAGGGGTTTCTAGGAGGGACTTTTGTGTCCCCCACCCTGAAGAAATTTCTCCAAGGTTCCTTATTAGGTTTGTCCTTGAGGCCTGCACCCTAGAACCTAAGCCCTTGTTCTGGAAGACAATCTGGTGGGACCAGGGCTCCCCAGGAACCTCAGGGAGCCCAGAGGCAGGGCCCCCACCCAGGTAGCACACCTGGAGGCCTGGGCCAGTCTCATGCCGGTGTTAGTCACTTGTGATGGGGCCAGATCTGCAGCAAAGAGGAAAACTGAGCTGTGAGCCTCCGGCCAGAAGCCATCACCAAAGCTACAGTGCTGGCTTGCGTCCCCCCACCGCACACTTTCTGGCCATCCAGGCCATTGCTACACCCCAGATGGCTCCCACCCTTCAAACATGCACACACATCCACGCCACCTGTTGTTCCAGGTCCTCTCTTTCCTAAGGAGCCCACAGCAGGAAGAGCACAGAATTGGGAGTGGAAGGATGAGGACTGGAACCCCGAGCTTCTCTTCTTACCCAGATGTGTCCTTTGGGTGATTAAATGTAGGCAGCAATCCGCTGAAGCAGGTGTTTTATCATGTGTATTCCTTCCGATAGATTAGTATCCTACCAATCCTACCCAGTAATTATTCATACGTTCTTTTGACAGTTCATGGAGTACTGCTTTGAGGCAACTGTTCTGTTCTTGTCTTTAATGGATTATTTTTCCATTCCTCTATTTTGAAGTTTCCTCCCATTTTACAGTATCTTAGACATTTTGGATCGTATTTATTCTGGATTTTTTTTTTTTTTTTCTTGTGGGACTAGGGTTTGAACTCATGACCTTGCTCTTGCCAGGCAGGCACCTGTACCATGGAGCTATCTCTCCAGCCCCTGGATCTTATTTATTCTTTCAGCTTCTCATACTAGGGAGACAACATGTTTATGTGTGTGTCTGGTTTATTTCACTTATGAGTATGGTCTCCAGTTGTATCTCTTTACTTATAAAAGTCTCCAGTTTATCCTTCACGACTGAGTAGTACTTCTTTGTATAAAGAGACCATACCTTTTTTTGTTCATTCCTAGATTGATGGTTGTTTGGGTTGTTTCCAAGATACAGCTGTTACAAATTGTGCTGCTGTAAGCGTGGAGGCACTTATATCACTGTGGTATATTTTTAATTCTTGTAGGAAGATACCTAGATAGCAGGGTCAGAGGAGATCTCCAGTCCTAGATTTTTGAGAAATCTCCACGCTGACTTCCCCAGCGGTTGCACCAGTCTGCACTTGCACCAGCAATGTAGATTTCTTTTTTCCCCCACAGCCTTGCCAGCATTTGTTGTTGGTTGATTTCTTGGTAATAGCCATTCTTTGTGGGGTGAGATGGAATCTCAGTGCTATTTTAATTTGCATTTCTTGAGTGACCAGTAATATTGAACTTTTTTTAATAGGTTTATTTGCTGTTTGTAGTTCTTCATCTGAGAAACGTGTATTCATCTCAATGCCCATTTTGGGATTGTTCCTTTAACAAGGATGTAGTGACCTTCTTTATCTCTTATTCAGTCTTGGCTTAAAGTTTACTTTGTCTTCAAATAGAATGGTTACCTCTGCTTTTTCTGGATTCCTGTTGTATGGAGTATTGTTTTCCATCCTTTGATTTTCAGTCTATGATTTTCCTTTTGAATTAAGTGTGTTTCTTGTGTGCAGCATGTTGGATCTTGCTTCTTAATCCATTCTACCAGTCAGTGTCTTTTGATTGGTGAATTCAGGCCATTAATATTGGTGGTTCACAGTACATAGTTCCAGAATAAACCCTGAGGGAACCTGACTGACCTTGTCAGCTACAAAAGTTACGTATTTTTGTAACATAGGTCTTGCTTTATCTTGGTCTTAACCATCCAGCAGAGAAGTCTTAACCACAAGATATAAAGAGGAAAGTCATATTAATATGCTGAGTTGTAAAAGGCTCAAGTCGACAGCCCCTGATAATGCCAGATGAGCTGATAATGCAGTACTGTGATGGACTATTAGATAAATATACAGCTACTTTCTCTTTGTGCAATGAAAAGAGAGATCTGTACTAATGATGTTTAGATAAGAAATCATGTCCGCAAAGAAAAAAAAAAAGAAATCATGTCTGCATCTTGTACTCTGAACAACTATGAGGAAAACAACATTATGCAATGTAGTAACTATTGTTAATAATAATAATAAATTTAAAAAAGAAAAGGAAAAAATATTGATGGTTATAACTGATAGGTATTGATTTATCCTTGTCATATTATTTTCCTGTTGTGCACTCTCCCTTTTTTTTTTTTCCCCTTCCCTCTGTTTGTTTGCCTTGCCTGGTGGAGTCCTTCTGTTAGAGTTCATGGAGTTGTAGTCTCTGTTATCTCTCTATAATGTCCTTCAAAGCATTTTGGAGTACTGGTTTGGTGGTCATAAATTTGCTCAGATGTTCTTTGTTGTGGAAGTATTTTATTTCTCCATCAGTTTTGAATGATAGTTTTGTGGGGTATATTAATCTGGGTTGAAGGTTGTTTTCCTTTAGAACTTAAAATACTTCACTTCAAATTGTACAGAGCCCTTTTTGGTCCTTGTCTCAGCCCGAGAAGTTTGTATTTGTAATCCCAGATATGTTATTGGAATCCTACCAAGTTAATTCCAACCTACCACTCCTGGTGGTAGGTGAAAATAAAGACACTAAAGCTTATTTATAATTATGGGGAGCCAAAGGGTCCTAAGTCCAGTCATGGTGATGGCTATCCAGAACAAAGGCCTTGACCCAGGGCCAAACTCAGGTTTTATTCAGTCATCAAGGGGTAGTAGCTTGAGGATGACTAACTGAGAATTGCAGGAAGTAGGTGAGTACTGTGAGCTGGGCTAGGTAGGAGGCCTCTGCAGTTTGTGGAGAAGGATGTGCAGAAAATGATTTACATGATACCAGTGAGATAGTATCTAATGTTTTGGGGTCTGGTGCTTCTGCTCTGATGTGTAATCTTTCAAGCCCTAGGAAATCATAGCCTCTATCTCAAGACTCAGTCCCAGCCAACAGTGTGGAGCATTGGCTCTTCATCCTGTCTTGACCAGGCTCATATTGGAGAGCAGCAGGTGTGGGTTGTCAGGGAAACACACCTGCTATCTTCAAAGACTACCACCAGCACCTCAGCTAGACCAATATGCATTGCTTAAAGCCAATTGAAAGGATAAGGAAAACTCCTAGCCAGTTCTGTACCTATCAATACATGGAAATAGGGTCATGCAAGCCAAAATGGAGACAGCTATTCTTCTTTCAAAGAGAGTCACCCAGGCAGTCCTCCACAAAATGCTTCTTCACGTGACACTTATGCTAAGAAATCAGCTGAGATTTTGATGGGCTTTCTTTTATATGTGATTTTTTTTCTTTTACATAACAGCCTTTAAGATTCTGTTCTTGTGTTGAATTTCTGGAATCTTTGTTATGATATGCCTGGCTATAGTTGTTGTTGTTGTTGTTATTGTTTTAACTGTGGCCAAGTGGAATTCTATATGCCTCCCTTAACGGTATGTCAAATTCATTTTCTCCACCAGGGAAGCTTCCTGTCATGACATTTGTGAGTAGTTTTAAAATTGTGCTATCTCTTGCTTTTTCAGTGACTCCAGTTCATCTTAGTAATTCATATAGCAGCTGTTGTACTGATTTCTCATAGTCCCTTGCTATTTTTAAGAAACCTGTCTTTACAAGATAGATTGCTAATTGCAAGTCTATCTTCTATATCTGAGATTCTGTCCTCACATTGGCATAATCTCTTGCAGATATTTTCAGTGAACTTTTATTCTCCTAGGTATCTGCTTGAATCTGCTTTATAGATTTCATTTCTTCCGTATGCTGAGTATTCATGGCTTCCATAATTTTCTTAAGTGCCTCTTTTTTTTTCGGTCTGTTTCTGCTCTAATCCATGATGTTTAATATCAGTGAGCCAGTGGTAGCATTTTGGTGGGATTCTGCACCTCTGGCCAAGATCAGACTCCTTGGCCTGCAGCTGTCAGCATACCTTCCGTGGACCTGAGCCCAACTGGGAGCTGCTACATGGCACCAGCAGATGCTCTGAGTTCTGGCCCCTCCCCATGATGACCCTCAGCCAATCACTGTCTTACACAAGACAACAGTCCTCAGCACACACTGCCAGCTAGTGCATTCCTTCACATCCACTGCTACATTTCTCCATGGAGGCATCTGGGTTCACAGGAGTCACCCTGTACTCACAGCTTTGAATAGCTCCTCTTGTGCTGTGAATCTCATCTCAGGGAGAAGGCACTGCCAGCTACCGCCTTCTTCATGAAAGCTTCTCTGAACTCTCTTCATTGGTTTTAATTCGCACTTCAGACCCTTCTGGGTCCATGGAACCCCCTTCTCTCCTCCTCGTCTTCCTCACAAAGCTATATTCCTGCATCTAGACATTGACACTCAGAGAGGCTCTTTCTTTGCTGCATACCACTCCACTATCTTGGGGCTTCTTAATAGATTATGCTTAATTTTGTTAAAGCTAAATGTTCTATAAATGGACCAAGAGCTCAGTCTTGCCTTTACATTTCTTTATCAGGACCACAATAAAAATTCTTTTTATTTTTTTAAGACAAAGCAATTTTAATGCTAGGTGCACACCACATGCCCTTGCTCCAACCTGCTTTTCTTGAAAAATTATGAAGTAGTTCAAGGAGGTGTGGTTAAGGCTGTATTACTGTATGGTGCTGGTAAATACTACATAATTTTTTGTCATGTTGCAATCTTTGTTTCCAGTTTAGTGAATGCTGCTATCGAATCGGATAACAACAATGACATTATAAAATCTGTTTTTCAACTGTGATTTAGTAGTAATTGAGATTCCCAGTTTTAACCCCTGAGCATTAAGGTCCAAGTTCCCCTCATTTACACATTAGCACCTAAGTGTCAAGGGGTCAAATAGCCAGCACAAAAGATACTGCACTTCTGATTGTAGCATTTGGCAGAACTGAAAGGAAAGGGAGTTGTGCTACATGTTGAAGGAATTGTGGACAACAGAAAGAGGACACCAGAAGATAAAACGTCACATGAAGTCTTCATAGTCCTGTACATATCCTCCATCATAACCCCCATAATCTGCCAGATCGTCTTTCATGGTGGCCTTTAATCCCCCTCCAGGAACCACACCTTTCTTCTTCTTTTTGGCTTTGCTTTGCTTTTCTTGCTTCTGTTTTTTACTGCAAAGCAGTCAATGAATTGGTAATCTTTTTCAAGTCATCAATTTCCAATGAAATACACACATCTCAAACTAAGGCTTCTGAAACACTGGCCTAATATAGTGACTTTGCGTACCATGCATTTTTATCTTTCAGTAACTTTCCAAACTCTGTGAAACCATCTCTTGATGATGGACTCATAGCATCTATTCCATGAACTGTATTATTGACACCAAAAGGTTCTTTTGCTAATTCAAGGTCTGACTCTTCCTGTAATCTCTTTAGCCGCAGTTTATCTGCTAATTGTTCTGGTGTTAGGGCTTTAGGTTCTTCAGGTTCTTCTAACCTCTTTTTAATTTCTTCTTGGCTTTTCTTCTGTTGCCATTCTTTCTCATTTATCTGCTCTGCTATTTTTTTCTTTTCTGAAATTTTTACTTCTGCTTCCTCTTTTTTCTCATCTTCATCATCCCAGTTATCCTTAACATCCTCATCCTCGTCACCTTCCCAGCAGTCCTTGCTGGCAGTGCCGCTGCTCCCCGCCTTCCACACCGGGTCTTCCACGGGGTCTGGGTCCCAGGAGTCAGAGTCCCCACCACTGTCACTGCTGCTGCCATCTCCAGCTGTGAGGAAGTATGAGAGAAAAGCTGCGAAGAGTTTGAGCGGTGGAGGCGAGTCACCGAGCTGGCTCTCGGTGGCCCGCACAGGGCAGGCTGGGACTGTGGCTGATTGCACGCCTGGAATGAGGTCCCTCCCCTTAAGAATCTTAAGGGTTTTATGTGAATGTAGAAAAATATAATTTTCAAAGATAAGGTGGGTTTTTTGTGGCCGTGTCTAGCAAGTGTAGTGCTGGGACTGAGTATATGATACTGGTCTTAAGGGAGTATGATTCCTATATTAGTGCACCCCCTGGTTTGTCATGGTTGTGAGTGTGGATAATGGGAGGCCCACCTTGGGTAGACATGAAAGGACAGAGGCAGGCTGGCTTCTACTTCCTTGCTGTTTTACTGCCTCACTTCCTTTCTGCCTTCTGCCCACCATGAGCTGTTTCTCCTACGTGATGTCCCTCTGCCATGCCATCTTGCTTTGTAGCCAGCCAACTATGGATTGAAACATCTACAAACAAAATAAACCTTTCCTCCTTTAACTTTGGGTATTGAGTATTTTGTCTCAACAACAAGAAAAGTAACTAAAGACAAGTAGTTAGTGAAACCATACTGTGGAAGCTGTTGCTCCGGTAGCTTGATCCAGGAGAGGGTCATGTTGATACACACGGAGGACCTGGAGAAGGAGAACAGAAGGGAGCCACAGGACAGGGCAGTCTTTGTGATGCCAACTAATAAAAGCCTCAGAGGGATGCCTGCAACTACCATCACCTCTGTAGCCCTTGGTAAGAAACTGGATATTTATTAAGTAATAGATTATAGAGGGTGGTGAGATAGCTCAGTGAACTAAAGCACCTGCTTAGGCAAACGCAGGGACCACTGTTCAATCCCTGGTACCACATGCCATGCCTGCCCTGCCTGTAGAGTGGGCTGAGCTGGCCACAGAGTCTGGAATTAGTTGCACACACCTGAAATCCCAGCGCTGGGGATGCTGAAAAACAGAAGGATTGCCATGAATCTGAGTTGTGTAATGAGACTCTGTAACAACCAATTACATTGAAATGTAATTATATAATTAAAAAATAATAATAATAGATTTCGAATGCCACCCTTGTGACTTTGAGGACAGTAACGTGCAAAGCAAAGACCCCTGCTGGTGTGGCATCTCCATGCCAATGAGGAATACGAGACGGATTGTATTAACAGTGCAAACAGTATGTTTGTTTCCTGAAGCCATGCACTGTAAAGACGAAGCAGTGCTTGCATGCAGGGTATGATTTGAGTATCATTCTGGTTATAGAAATTCAGAAACATCCCCTTCAGTTGTCCCCGGCTGTGCATAGTCTGCTGCTCCTGCCACACTTGGCTCCACATGGTAGGTAACCACAGCGCTGTGGTGTCTGAAGACCTTCCAGGTCTCAGTTGTTCTAGTGCTCGTGTAAGAATCGAGCGGATTCTTCAGCATGGGTTTCCTAATAAGGGCTTTGGCACTGTTTTTTTAAAAACTACTCAAGTGGAATGATACATGGGGACAAAAATTCTTGCAGTAAAGAACTGGCAAAAACCTTGCTTCACAGTTAGAATTGAAGTTGGGGAGGCGCTTGCTTAGAGTAGCAACGAGAAAAAGAAGGAAAAGAAAAAAATGCTTGTTGCCTTGGATGTTTTAAAAAATGGTTTGGTGCTGCGTACCAAACCCAGGGCCTCATTCTTCCAAGCAAGTTCGACCACTGAAGACCCCAGAAATACTTAAATGTTTTTGTTTAGTTTATGATAAAAGGGCATTTTTTGAAAGAAAATAAGCAATGAAATGTAATACATTATTTAGTTTTTCAATTAAGAAAAGCTAAATATAGTAAATACATTATTTCTTAATATGTAAACCTATCATATACTGACTGGTGTCTATGTTAGCTGGGGAATAATTGCACTTTTAATTAACAGTCTCTTAAGATCTGTTGTTTTCTTTTGCCAAGCCCAGAGGTAGAATAGCAGCTCTGCCCTATGAGGTAGTCTGGACTTCTGCGCGCTACCCACCCTATGACATGGTGCTCTCCCTGCCTGGGAGCCCAGGGGCCCTGGGGCCCCAGGTTACTCATGCTGTCTCTGTATCCAGTTAGCAGAAAGGAGGTGGAGACAGTGCCAAAGGATGCGACCTAGGGGTTGTACATGGGGCTTCTGCTCAGTCCCCTCTGGCTAGAAGTTAATTCCCAGGCCGTGCCTAGCCCAAGGGAGTCTAGGAAACTTCATCTCTGTTCTCAGAGACCACTGCCCTACTTAAAAATCCCGAGTTCTGGGAGAGAAAGTGGAATAAATAAAGGGAGAAATGTACCAATCCGTAGTGTAGTTCCTGTGGTGGATTGACCACAGGTGGTCAACTTTAACACCCAGCTGAGCTGGTCCCCTGGGATGCTGCGTGTGGGAGGCCCACCTTGAGGAGTGCTGCTGGCAGCGTAAGAGACAGAACTGGAGAGGAAAAAGTTTAGAAGCTGTTAGGGAGCTGCTGGTTCTCTTGGGTGGTTCTGGAGGAGTTTGGGACCCCATTGTCGGGGACAACAGCTGTGGTCCCTTTTGGCGGAGCTCTGGTTCTCTGAGCGTTGCTTCCTGGCTCCAGTGCGGACTCCTCAGCCAGCTGGCACAGACCGGTCATCCTGCTGGCATAGATTTTCAAGCTTACCCAGCACAAACTCATGAAACAGGCCTGCGTGAGACATTGTCATGGGCTCTTGGCCTCCAGGTGGACTTGTGGGAGTCATTCTTACCGGCTCTAGTCTTTAGTGTGTGGACAGATTTCCTGCACTCTCTTTGCGTGTGACTCTTTGGGTGACTGTTATAAATTATGTGTCCTATATTGTTCCCTTTGCAAGCCCCTATCTACAACAGTTCCTTTTGAAATATTATTCAGAACTTGAAAAGTTGAAGTTAAAACTAATTCAGAAGCATAAGTAGGAGGAGGAGTGTAGCCCGGTGCAAAAGCTGGCCTAGCTTTTGAGAGACTTTGGGTTTAGTCCTTTGATCTGAGGGGGGAATAATTAAATACACCATGAGTATATGGTTTTAAAGGAAAATTATTTTCTTTTTGAAGGCAGCGTCTCCCTATGTAGTCGAGGCTGGTCTTGAGCTCAGTATGCCTTGGCTGACCTTTTATCTGGCAACCCTCCTGCCTCAGCTTCCCAAGTACTGACTGGGGTGGCAGGCATGCACAGCCATGCCTACTAGTCAAGCTATGGGAAACATTTCCATCACCACAGGATCTCGAGTGATATCCTTCTGTGGCCACACCTCCCTCCTTTTATAACCCCTGCCACCTACTAGTCTCTTCTCCATTCCCATAACTTTGTCATTTCAAGAATGGTAGGAATTGTGGAATATGTAAGCTTTTAGTTTGGCTCAGCGTAATCCCCTTTAGTTTCATCCACAGCATGTGTATCAGGAATTCATTCTTTGGCTGAGAATGTGACTCAGTGGTAGAGCACTTGCCTAGCATGCGCTAGTCCCTGGGTTAGATTGCCAGTATCACAAAAAGCAAAAAAAGAAGACATTTCATTTCCAAGTGGTGGCCCATGTTATAGTTGTCTCACATTGAAGTCTCTCATAAACGCAGAATTGTAGTAATATGAGACAAGCCTGATTGATATCCCGAGAAGCAGGAGACAAAAAGCCGAGCCCAGGGAGGACTGCTGTCTGTTGTAGGTCCTGGAAAGCTAAGATTTACGACTGCAGATAGCAGCTTCTCTTGCTGGCGCCTTGTTTGTTGTCTTCTTGCTTGGGATGTTAATGGTTGTCCCCTCCCCTGCTCGTTTTTTTAATGTTAGCATCTGTGTAAACCTAGTTAGGTAAATATAGTGATTTATAATGTGTAGTCACCTAAATAATTATGCACATTCCGTATCCTGCTTCTAGCCCTCAATAAAAGTGAGCTGTTTCTACAGCTCTGGGCTCACTTTGAGAGAGACAAATCTCAGTGAGTCCTCTGAAGCATATTCATCGGTTCTTCTCGTCGTTTCTTTCGGCACCAACACAACATACAACAAGTGGCACGCAACATGGGGCACGGAAGACGACCAGGGGTGAGTTAAGAGAGGCCTGACCAAGTGGGAAAAGTATGCCCAGAGTAGGCGAGACCACCGGGAAAAGCTCAGAGTAATGGGAAACGCCACTTCAGTAGAAAAAGAGTATGTTGTCTTATTCAGACATTACTCAGAGGAGCAGGGGTAAAAGTGAAACCAGAGAGTTTTGAAGAATTATTTTCCCTTATAAAAAAACATTTATTGCATTGTGGTAAAATTACTGTGGAGATCCTGTCTCTTCAGCAACATATTGATAATACTTTTGTAAAACAATTGTCAGAATTGTCTGGCACTGATCTGTTACAAAGCATCTCTAATGGCATTGAAAGCCTTAATCCTTTTCATGTTACTTCATAGCTTAGTGGAAGTGTAGTATTGATTTGTGTAGGTTGTTTCTATGCTTTTTGTATATCCTGCTTAGCCTGGCAACAAAGATGAGCCCAGCTACAGCTATAGACCAAAAACCGCAGTCCTCACCCTAATGCTTCAGAAACTTTCAGCATAAACAAAAGTGGGGAATTGTAGTAATGTGAGACAAGCCTGATTGATATCCCGAGAAGCAGGAGACAAAAAGCAGAGCCCAGGGAGGGCTGCTGTCTGTTGTAGATCCTGGAAAGCTGGGATTTATGACTGTAGATAGCAGCTTCTCTTGCTGGCGCCCTGTTTGTTGACTTCTTGCTTGGGATGTTAATGGTTGTCCCCTCCCCTGCTCGTTTTTTATGTTAGCATCTGTGTGAACCTAGTTAGGTAAATAGTAGAAGACATAGTCACCTAAGTAATTATGCACGTTTCATAGCCTGCTTTTAGCCTTCAGTAAAAGCGAGCTGTTTCTGCAGCTCTGGGCTCACATTGAGAGAGACAGACCTCAGTGAATCCTCTGAAGCATATTCATCGGGTCTTCTCATCATTTCTTTTGGCACCAACACACAATATGCAACACACAATCACCTAAGGCTTCCCTCTTTCTTCCCTCATTGCCCTCTCGCCCTCTGTTTGCAGCAATGCCAAATGATTACAACACTGTGAGACTGAAAAGGAATTGCTCAAGGCCTTCCCTGGAATGGTACGCCTATGCTGAGGAAAAGATGAGAAGACCCAGCTTGCTGTTAAAAGACATCCTCAAGTACGTACCAGCTTTGGGGCCCTGAGATCACCCCTTGGTAGGTCAGTGGTACAGAATTCTCAACAGAAGTTCACCAAGAGCCCTGCATGGGCAGGTGCTGGAGAAGTTACTTGGTCAGAGGACCATCTGCAGGCGTAGCCCAGAAAGATCTAGTGCACAGAGGAAGGGTTGTGCGTGCTCCATCTCTGCACCTGAGCCAGGAGACCAGCCACAGCTCCATGCCCTTCATGCCTCTGTTTAGCAAAAGGGAGCCTTTTCTTTTAGCTATTTTAGGCTAAACTATAAGCATGATTAACGTCTCTCAGGACACTTGAATAGCATTAAATATTAAAGATGGTGGATGTCTCATCCAGGTAGGTCACCCTCATATCCTAATAAGTTATAGAAATAGAGGAACTTGTCAGGTTTTTTTTTTTTTTAAATACCAGCCAAACTAAGTTGAATATTCTAAAACTATCTCAATATCAAAAATCTTTAGGGAGAAATCCAACCCCAACATCTAGTCCCTGACTTCACTTTTCTAATTCAGGAAATAAGGAGGAAACTATTAAGTAACACATGGAAATAAAGACCTCCTTGTAGTACCCGGCCAGCATTCACAGAGGTCCATGGCCTGCCTGGCATGATGTTGGGTGCTAACCATGTGGCTGCAGAGAAGCTAGACCTGGGCCCCATCTGTTCGTGGTGTGGACACAGAGACTCGTGCCAGGATACACAAGTGTGGGGCATGGGCTGTGGATGCCGGGCTTGCACCATCTTCTTTAACTTTTCTAGTATATGCACTAAATAGAAAACACCCAAGGCTGAAGAGATGAAAAGGTGCTGCTGATTTTTCAAGACTCAAAATTGCTGAGCTATTTAAGGGACTTAGTGAAATATCTTCCTTTCGCCTTTCTGGTGTGTGCTTCAGGACGAGGGTGCTGCTGGGAATTGAACCCACGACCTTTGCCCTGAGCTACATTCCCAGCCCTTTTTGTAAAATCTGATACGGTCTTACTAAGTTGCCCAGGCTGGACTTGAACTTGCAGTCTTCCCGCCTCAGCCTTCCAGAGTGCTTCGATTACAGGCGTGTGCCACCATGTGCATATTTCTCTTCTGCTCTTTTTTATTTCCTTTTTATTTTATTCTATTTTATTTTTTGTTTTTTGAGACAAGGCCATAGTTCAGGCTAACCTCAAACTCACTAGGTAGCCAAGGCTGGTCTCTACCTTGCAGCAGTCCTCCTGCCTCTGTCTCTTGAGTGCTGGGGTTATAGGTGTGCACCACCATACCCAGATGTCCCTTTCACTCTTAAAGAGGTTAGCAGCCTCTTGCATATATCGGAAATACCTCGTGTATGTGTGTGCCTGTGCCCCTTCCCCACTCAGCCAAACCATTTTAATGAATAAGTGGCTGCACTTAGCAGTGTGGTATGCTCACTCCCAGAGAAAACTCAAGATGTGCACCCAGGTTTTTGTGGAGAGCTGTTGAGAATTCAACACCTTTTTATGGGGGAGTTGGGTTGAGACAATGTCTCCCTGTGTCATCCAGGCTGGCCTCAGACTCCTAGCAATTCTCGTGCCTCAGCTTCTGATTGCTAGGGTTACAGGTGTGCTCCCCCATGCCCAGCCAGAAGTCGTGAGTCTACTCCTACCCACACTCCCTGACATCCCCC
>PVKN010028584.1:0-13206 GCA_004027915.1 Capromys pilorides
GAGTTTGAGACCAGCATGGGCTACAAAAGTGAGCTCAACGGGCTGAGGAGATAGCTCCGTGGCACAAGTGCCTGCCTGGCAAATGCAAGGTCATGAGTTTGAACCCTGGTCCAAGAAAAAAAAAAAAAAAAAGTGAGCTCAAGGTCAGTCTGAACTGCATAGTGAGACCCTGTTTCAAAAAGATTAAAAAAAAAAAAAAAAGAAGAATTCCTGAAAGTTGACATGGAGCCCTTCCTTTTGAACTTACCCTGGCAGCAACCTACCGATGCACCAAGTTTTGTTTGAGTGACGGTAAGAAACTGCCAGTGTGGTCAAGAGGGAAGTCCAAGGAGATCCAAAGGAACTTCAGCATCAAAAGTGACTTTACCATGGGGCTGGGGAGATAGCTCCATGGCACAAATGCCTGCCTGGCAAGTGCAAGGTTGTGAGTTTGAACCCCGGTCTCATTTAAAAAAAAAAAAAAAAAAAAAAGAAAGTGACTTTACCAACAGGAGGAAGCCCAAGAGTTCAAGGTCAGCCCAGGCTATGTAGTGAACCCAGGCCATCCTGAGCTGCATGAGACCCTCTCTCAGAAAAAAAAGAAAGCAAGGAAGCAAGCAAGAAAGAGTGCAGCTGACGCTGTGACACCCCACGGACTGTCTTGAGAACTGGTTGCACTGCTCAGACTGTCCTGAGTAACTGTCACCGTTAGGCGGACAGCAGGTGAACAGCAGTAAATCCATTATGTCAGAAAATGGTGCCTTCACTGTACGTGTACTTTGAGTACAGATTTCAAAGCAATGGCTGATCTTCTTCTACTTGAACAACAGTTGCTCTTAGGGCCGGCCAGATAGCTCAGCAGACTAAAGTACCTTAGGCAGAGCACAGGGGCTGGGGTTTGATCCCTGGCACTACAGACTGTGCCGGCCCTGCCCCTGGGCTGACTGAGCCGGGGCGCAGTGCATGCACCTGTAGTCCCAACTCCTGCGAGGCTAAAAACAAGAGGATCACTATGAGTCTGATCTACGTAGTGAGACCCTGTACTAAATACATTTTTTTAAAAAGTTGCGCTTTTTCTATTCTCTGAATAAAACAGAACTGTGGTTCTCTGTATAAAATGACATTTTGACCTTTCTCTCTTTTTGCAAAGTGACCTCTGCCTGTTGCCCAAGAAACTTCATATATATAAAGCGCTCTCTCTCTCTCTCTCTCTCTCTCTCTCTCTCTCTCTCTCTCTCTCTTTCTTTCTTTTTTTCTTTCTGTTATGGCTGGCTCAACCTGCCCTGGGAGTGGGGCTGGTGCAGCATATGGTGCTGGGGAGCAAGTCATGGTCCCTCTGGTTGCCTAAGCAGGTGTTTTAGACCACTGAGCTATCTTGCTGGCCCTTTTTTATATTTTAGGGAAGGGTCTACAGGGTGTTCAGCGTCTCACTACTAGATCAGACTCCTGGTGATCCACCTGTTTACAGCCTCCCAAGAGTTGGGATTACAGGCATGCACCACCAAGCCCAGTCTCAATTGCTGTCTCAGCATGCCTTGGGGGCAGAGCCAGCATGGCAGGCCAGGGGATCGAACCCCACGCCCCTGTGCCTGCTTTCAGGCCCTTTAATCTGCTGAGCTAGTTGGCCGGCCTTACCCAAGTAACTTTTAAAAGTTGGCATTGTGAATAAAACATAAAGTTTTCTGAAATGAAACTAACAGAATATTATGTCTTCTTTCTTTCTTCCTTCCTTCCTTCCTTCCTTTCTTTCTTTCTTTCTTTCTTTCTTTCTTTCTTTCTTTCTTTCTTTCTTTCTTTCCGTGGTACTAGAGATTGAACTTAGGACCTTGTGCTTGCCAGGCAGGAACTATGCCACTGAGCCGTCTCCCCAGCCCAGAATATTATCTTTATTCACAAGTTGGAAACGGGGAGGGTGTTTTGTTTTTTGAGACAGGTTCTAGCTATGTTGTCCGGGCTGGCCTCGAAGTCATGGGAATCCTCCTGCCTCAGACTCCGACTGTTGGGATGACAGGCACGGGCCACCATGCCCCGCAACCAAGGAACAGGGTCCTTGAAGTAACTGTTCTGAGTGATCAGTTGGAACCTCCTGGCCTCCCACACTTGGCGGTACCACCAGTGTGGACCGGCTCCCTTACCTGGACATCAGGATTTGTTTTCTATGTTCATAATTTTTTTTTAATATATTTGGTATAGGGTGTCACTATGCAGCTGGGACTCATAGTGATCCTCCTGTTTTCAGTCTCCCTACCACTCGGAATACAGGCATATGCCACCACGCCCAGTCCTGGTGGCCAGCTCAGCTTGCCCAGGGGCAGGGCCAGCATGGCATGTGGTCCAGGGATCGAACCTCAGTCCCTTAGTCTCCTAAGCTATCTTGCTGGCCCTTCCATGTTCATAAATTTTTTATTTTTTTTATTTTTATTTTAAAGAGCAAAAATAGCAGAAACAAAGACAGGAAAACAGTAACAAGCAAGAGTACATATAGTACAGAATTTTCAAAAGGAGAAAAATTTAACAATGGTTGCATTACATATTTTCATCATCAATAAATTTTTAATCTCATCCTTGAATATGTTGCATAGAAACTAAGAAACTACCAAGTTAGTGATCTGAGGGAGAAATGTAGCTAGACAGTTTGCTGCTTTTCAATTTAAAAAGACTGTTTAAAAAGAGAAAGAGAGAAGACGCGCATGGCCGTGCCTGAGCCCTTGCTGAGTGAGAGTGAGGGGCTATTCACGGAAAGAGGCTGTGCTCTGTGCTGTTGGGGGTTCAGTCGTCTGCACCAAGCTGTGTCTGCAACTCTCTTCACTGTGTCTTATCTTGAGGCAGAGTCTTGCCAGATTGCTGATTGCCCAGGGTGGGTTGCAATTTACCATCCTCCTGCTTCAGCCTCCCAGAGTGCTAGGAGTTCAAGCAGACATCACTGTGTGTGCCTGGTGTGCTGTCTCTCTGTCTCTGTCTCTCTGTCTCTGACTCTCTGTCTCTCTATGTCTCTGTCTCTCTGTCTGTCTTTCTGTGTCTCTCTGTCTCTGTCTCTCTGTCTCTGACTCTGTCTCTCTGTCTCTCTATGTCTCTGTCTCTCTGTCTCTCTGTCTGTCTTTCTGTGTCTCTCTGTCTCTCTCTCTCTGTCTCTCTATATCTCTGTCTCTCTGTTTGTCTTTCTGTGTCTCTCTCTGTCTCTGTCTCTCTGTCTCTGTCTCTTTGTCTCTTTGTCTCTGTGTGTGTGTCTCTCTCTCTGTGTCTCTCTCTGTTTCTCTCTCTCTCTGGTGCTGGGGATCAAACTCAGAATCTTGTACCTGCCAGGCAGGTGCTTATGCTGCTAAATTATTTTCCCAAGACCCCCTTGTTTTCTCGACCGGGTCTCACTTGGTAGTTTGAGTTGGCCTTGAACTTACTATGTAGCTCAGGCTGGCTTCGAATTCATAGCAACCCTCCTGCCTCAGCCTCCTGAGTGCTGGAATTGTAGATATGCACTGCCACGCCTCATTGTGTCTGCTTTGTTTGTTTTTCCAGTGCTGGGGACTGAACTCAGGGCTTTCAGCATGGCAGGCAAGCACTGTGCAATGCCTGTCCCCCATTTGGATTTTATCTGCTGCATGGCCCAGGCCCAGCCTGTGCTCTGAAGCTCCAGTGATCCTGGCACCACCTGCCCTCCTGCCTCACCGCCCCGGTGCTGCTGGGAGGGCGCTGCCTTTCAGAGGTAGGAGTTTTTGCAAGAAGCAAGCCCAGAGGCTAACAGTGGAACACTGGGATCATCACGCAGTGGAGTGCGGGAGCCACCAGGCTCAGCTCACCCTCAGGATGGGCCCAGGGCGAGGGCGGGGCCAGCGGGCTCTGCCCTCGGCTGCTGCTCTGCATATCTCAGCCGCAGCAAGGGCACAGGCCCAAAGGCGGCCTCCCAGCTCCTGATCCAATCTGCCAGTGGCCGAACCAGCCCTGCCAGCCCTGCGCAGGGCTCTGATTGTCCTCCGTCCCGGGCTGGGTGGAGTGACACGGGAGGGAGGCGGAAGGACAGGTCTGGCATCCTGGGCCGCCCTGTGCTGTTGGCTCTTCTCTGTCTCCCTGAGCTGTGTCACATCTGCACCGCGTGTCCTGTGGGGAGGGCTCAGAGGACCCTTTGCCATCAGCGGAGCCTAGTGGGGTCTCCGTGTGGCAAACTGGCAGGCAGCACGTAAGCCGCAAAGATGACCACAGCAGTGAAAAAGTGAAAATAAAGCTTTTGTAAATGAGGCAGGAAAAGCAGTTGAGGGAGGGGAGGGAAATAAAAGAAGATACCCTACCATGGGTAGGTACAAATTCCTTATGATGAATGTGATTATTGCGTATGTCCAAAATGTGCCAATAAAAATAAATAAAATGGAAATTTAAATGAAAAAAATGTCGGGCCAGCGAGATGGCTCAGCGGTCTAAAGCGCCTGCTTAGGCAACTGCAGGGACCACGGTTGGATCCCCAGCACCACATGCTGTGCCAGCCCCACCCCTGGGGCAGGCTGAGCCGACCATAACATAAAAAAAAAGTTTTACAGAAGTGTCTCACTGGGGCCCAGCAAGCCTCTCTGTAGGATCAGGATCATTCTCCAAGTGTGAAGCCCTCACCTCTGGCTGTCTGGTGTGTACCTGGGATGAGAAAGCAGGAGGGACAGAAGTGAAATGGCCTATGAATTGGGGATTCGTTCCTACAGTACGCATTACAGTGACCAGCTGTGTATCGTGGTGACCACGCGTTTCTAGGAGACAGAAGCAGCGGGGACTGCGGCAGGAACTGGTACCTGGGCAACTAAGAAACTGAAGTGGACCGGGGCCGGTTTCTGCTACAGAGAGACAAGGCCTTTGCGCAGTGGACTCTGCGGATGGCCAGTGGCCACTGCCCTCCTGGGCTCAGCTGTGGGTGGCCCCTCCAGCCCTCTTTTATCTTTCACTTTGAGACTGTGCCTCGCTCAGCCATGAGGTTGCCCAGGCCGAGTCCGAACTTGTGATCTGCCTGCCTCAGCCTGGAGAGCGCTGGGATGCCAGGCGCCAGCACATGCACCGGTGCATGCGTCGCCACGCCCTGGTGGAGGGTTTTCTCATTCGCCTGCTTGGTGGTGGTTAAGGGAGAGTGGACCCCGGAGCCCGGCCCTGCTGGGCAGGGAGCTGCTTGGAGTTGTTCTTGCTGTGTGGTTCCTCGCACAGCCACGGGCGGCAAGCTGCAACCGGCTTCCTAGGAGGGCGATGGCTGATGCTTCTGTGGGGAGCGCAGTGAGCGGTCGGGTGGGGTTGCACGCCTGGAATCCGCTGCTCGGGCGGCTGAGGCAGGGGGCAGCTGAGGCAGGGGGCTGCTAAGGCAGGGGGGCGGCAGACTCAAGCTTAGCCAAGAATTTGGCGAGTGAGTCGGGGTCTGTTGCAAAATAAGAAAGGCCTGGGGATGCAGCTCAGTGTGAAGGCCCTGGATTCGAGTCCCGCTACCAGTGGGGGCAAAAAGAAAAAAAAAAAAAAAAGACAGGAAGGAGATGCGAAGAGCTGGTGCCATGAAGGCAGTCTTCTTCCTGCACGTCCTGGTTGCACTGTGGAGCCAACAGTCTCCAGGGTTGTTTGCGTGTTGAGATAGGATCTCACCATGCGTCCAGGGTGGTCTCAGACCGTGGTTTTCCTTCTGCCTTAGTGTCCTGAGGGCTGGGGTTACAGTGTGTGGCACCACGCCCCACTAAAAGAGTTTTTTAATTAAAAAAATTAAATAAAAACGTGTAGGTGGGAGTGAAAAGCTAGTGGCTTCAAAGTGCACGATTTTGGCTCAGTTTGTTTGTCATTTATTTAGTCATAGCACAGGGATTGAGGGGAGAGGAGGGCAGAAGGAGGGGGAAGAGGAGCACGCTGTGCGCCCAGGGCTTTCACACTAAGCTGCAGTGCAGTTCTCTCTCTCCCTGTCTCTGTCTCTCTGTCTCTCTCTTCGTCTCTATCTCTGTTTCTGTCTCTGTCTCTCTCTCTCTGCCTCTGTCTCTCTGTCTCTCTCTGTTTCTGTCTCTCTGTCTCTGTCTCTTCTGTCTCTGTCTCTCCCTCTGTCTCTGTCTCTGTCTCACTCGCTGTCTCTCTCCCCTACCCCCAGATAGGGTCTCCTTATAGAACCCAGGCTGGCCTGGAACTCAAGCTATCCTCCTGTCCTGCCTCAGCCTCTGGTATGCTGGGATTATTACCACACTTGTCATCACACCTGGCTCTCTCATTTTTCATGTTTTTCGGGGTCTCACTACGAGATCAGACTCCCAGTGGTCGACTGTTTACAGCCTCCTAAGAGCTGGGATTACAGGCGCGGGCTACCACGCCCAGTCTCAATTGCTGTCTCAGCACCCCCCATGGGCGGGGCCAGCATGGCAGGCCCAGGATCTAATCTGCTGAGCTATTTGGCCCCCAGCCCTTCATTTTTCAGGTTGATACAGGGCCTAAACCACCGACTCACTCAGGCTGGGCTCCAATTTGTGACCCTCCTGCCTCAGCCTCCCAACATGCTGGGATTACAGGTGTGCGTCAACACACCCAACTTCCAGATCCACTGTATTTATTTTTTTATTTTTAAGGAAGAAAGGGTTTACTTAGCTCAGCCCGTACTCTGCTGGCTCCAAGGCAGAGCGGCACATGGCAGAGGGTGGCTACTCATGGAGGCAGAAAAAAGGCAAAACAGCAAAAGCAGAAGGGGAGAAGCAGCAGCCTCCAGATCCATTTTATTTCATTTTTAAATTTTATTTATTTATTTATTTGTTTGCTTGTTGTGTTTGTTTGTTTCTTTATTTATTCATTTTGTGGCTGGCTCAGCCTGCCCTGGTGGTGGCGCTGGCGCAGCATGTGGTGCCGGGGATCAAACTGCAGTCCCCGCAGTCGCCTGAGCCCTCCTAAGCAGGCACTTTAGACCACTGAACCATCTCGCCGGCCCATTCAGATCCATTTTAGATCAAAGCATTTTATTAGCTTTTTTACTTTCGGGAGCTTCAAAGAGCTATCACTTAATCAAGAACATTTTGTCAAGCAGAAATGTCAGGTAGGGAGAAAGAAAGAAACTCTGGCTATACCAGCATGACTAAGCCGAGCTGGAGCTGCGAAGGGATGAAGCGGTGGGTAGCTGATAGCCAGGCAGCGGCCTGCGAGCAGCGTTCTGAGAGGGTGGATGAGACAGAGGTGAAGGACAACAACCAGGAAAAACCCTGCAAAACACTGGGCGCGTTGGTATTGGCACTGAGCCCAGGGCCTTCACACTGACCTGCCCTCTTGGCCCTATTTTTTTTTTTGTTGGACTGGGGTTTGAACTCAGGACCTTGCACTTGCCAGGCAGGAACTTGTTCCACGGAACTATCTCCCCAGCCCCTGTCTCTTGGCCCTATTTGAGACAAGTTCTTGATAAATCACTAACTGGACCAGGGTGGGCTCAAACTTGTCATCCTCCTGCCTCGGCCTCTCAGAGTGGTGAGATTAAGGTGTACCCCACCATGCCCAGCTTTCTGTCCTCTTTATGTGAACGGTTTGGGTGGGATGGTTTTCATTTGCATCGCCCTAATAAGCAACAACAGTGAGGACCTTTTCATGTACAGTAGTCCCTTGGTGTTTTGTGGTTCTACTTTTGTGGACTCATTGTTTCATGGGTTTTTAAAAAATAATTTATTGTGATTTCTTGCTATATTGTGGGATTTTGCAGTATCATATAGTATATGCATATTGTTAAAGTTACATAGGTTTACGAGTTTAGAAAATGGTTAAGAGCATTAGAAGTGTTTTTAAAGTGTGGGAAAGGTTTATGAGTGTGGAAGGACTTATAAAGCCTTAAAATATATAGAGAAACTAAAATAAATATAACATTGCTACTTTGCTGATTTTCACTTATTGCAGGGGTTCTGAAACGTGACCTTGTGATAAGTGGGAGCCACTGCACTTGCTGGCTATCTGAATTTTTTTTTTTTTTTTTTTTGTGGAACCGGGGATCAAACTCAGGACTTTGCACTTGCCAGGGAGGCACATGTGCCCCTGACCCCATCGAATGTTATCTTTTTTTTTTTTTAAGTAAGGTTTATTTTTTGTTTGTTTATTTATTTATTTATTTATTTATTCTTCTCTTTTTGAAATAAGGTCTCGCTATGCAGTTCAGGCTGGCCTTGACCTCACTTTTGTAGCCCAGGCTGGTCTTGAACTCACACCAATCCTCCTGCCTCAGCCTTCCAAGTGCTGGGATTGCAGGCACGCACCACCGCATCTGGCCTGGTTTATTTTTTCTAGGCAAGTGCTTATTCTACTGAGCTGGTTTATTTTTATTTATTTATTTTTAAATTTGTATTTATTTATTTATATTATGGCTGGCTCAGCCTGCCCTGGCGGTGAAACTGGCCCAGAATGTGGTGCCAGGGGATTGAACTGCAGTCCCTGAAGTTGCCTAAGCTTGCCTAAGCAGGCACTTTAGACTGCTGAGCTATCTCACGGGCCCCTGAATGTTATCTTTGATGAGGGAGCCATTCAAGTCCTTTGCCCATTTGAAAAAGAAACATGGATTTTTATTTTTTTTAAATTTTTATTTTATTTTATTTATTTGTTTGCTTGTTTGTTTGTTTCTTTATTTACTTATTTTATGGCTGGCTCAGCCTGCCCTGGTGGTGGGGCTGGCGCAGCATGTGGTGCTGGGGATCAAACCGCAGTCCCTGCAGTTGCCTGAGCTTTCCTAAGCAGGCACTTTAGATCACTGAACCATCTTGCCGACCCCTGTTTTTTTAGATTTGCTCTGTGGGCTTAAACTTTTCACAGATAATATAAAACCATATTCCAAAATATTTACATCAGCTTACATTCCTGCCAGATGTTCTGGCATGTGCCTCTGGTCCCAGCACTGGGGAGGCTGAGGCAGGAGGACAGGTTACTTGGAGCTGGAGGCCATGGTGCGTGTAAGGCCAGCCTGAACTACACCAGAAGACAGTGAGACAGTGACCCTGCTTCAGACATCAAAAATTTACATTCCCGGGGCCTGCGAGATGGTTCAGTGGTCTAAAGCGCCTGCTTAAGAAAGCTCAGGCAACTGCAGGGACTGCGGTTCGATCCCCGGCACCACATGCTGCGCCAGCCCCACCACCAGAGCAGGCTGAGCCAGCCATAAAATGAGTAAATAAAGAAACAAGCAAACAAATAAAAACAAATTTAAAAAAAAAAAAATTTACATTCCCATCAGCTTTTATGAAGATGTTGTGTGTGTGTGTGTGTGTGTGTGTGTGTGTGTGTGTGTGTGTTTGAACCCTGGGTTTTTCCACAGAGTTACAGTCCCAACACCCCCATCCTCTTAATTTTTGTAGACAAGGTCCTGCTAAATCACCCAAGATGGTTTGAACTTTCCCTCTGCCTGCCTCTGCCTCCCAGAGTGCTGGGGTTACAGGTGTGCGCCATCATGCCAGCCTTGCTTTTATTTGCGGTGCTGGGACTGGAACCTGGGCCCTGGGCACACTCGGCTTGTGCTTCTCTCCAGCCTGAGATACTCGCTCTATCTGCCATTCTCCAGACCCCCACAGGATCGCACCTTTTTTTTTTACTACACTGGGGACCAACCCAGGGCCCCTTCCCCCACTAGGCAAGTGTACGTACTACCCCCAAGCAGCATCCCAGCTAAGTTATGAAACTGTTGCTTTATTTCGTTTGTGCTAGGTTTGAGCCTGTGTTTGTTTTTGTTTTGACCAGAAACCAAACTCAGGACCTCGTGCTTGCCGGGCAGGTGTTGGTGCCACTGAGCTGTGTCCCCAGCCCCGAACGCAGCCTCGAGCATCCTGAGAACAAGCTTGGCAAGCCGCCCTACCAGCCACATCAAACTTTAACATTTGCCAACATAGGAAGACTTTATGGTGTTGGATCATTGTATTTTCTACTTTTTAAAATTGTGACTTACTTCGTGGATACAGATATCTATACACACAAGAATGTGATTAAAGTAATAAGAATAAAACCAGGGACCAGAGCTGTTATCTCTCAGAGATAAGAGTGTCTGTACATCTGAGGGCATGGGCTCCAACCCTGGTAACACAACAGTGAAGGAAAGAAAGAATAAAACCAATATTAGATCATCCCAGCACTCAGGAGGCTGAGGCAGGAGGACTACAAATTCAAGCTCGGCCTGGGCAATTTAACAGCAAGACCTTGTCTCAAAATAAAATATACAAGAAGGGCTGCAAATGTGGCCTGGAGCAAAAGCCCTGGGTTCAGCTCCCAGTAGCAAACATGCACTTGTGCACACACACGCGGGGAAGAGGTTAGGAAAGAATTCAGGTACTTGTTGCACATGCAGGCCACAGCCGTCCCTGCCCTCTGCACCACCCGGTCTTTGAAGAAGTGAAGCGAGTGCCCTCTCAGGGCACCCTGGGCTGCGGAAGGCGACAGTGGGCCTGGCTACTCTGAAGGTTCCCAGGAGAACCAGCCTACCAGGGCTTGAGGTCATATCTGACTCCAGCTTCCGTGCCGGCTTTCCCCGGCACCCAAATGGGCCCAACCTGAGCCAGGCCGCCTGCCAGAGTGGTGCTTTCCAGGTGGTAGGGCTGGCAACCTGGCACTGGGGGCAGCAAGGAGCCATGGGCCTTAGATGCGAACAGCGACCCTTGGGGCCCATATGGTGCAAGCAGTGGGCTCCTGCGGTGCTGCTGGTTGACTGCAGGACAAATGGCTGTAGGCGTGCTGCAGTGCTGCAGGTGAATCCTGTGTGACTCCATGGTGACAGGGCCCCTGGCAGGCCTGGTTTCCCCCAGTCCAGCCTCTGCCCTCTGCTGGCCAGGCTGTGTCCCTTCAGGGCAGCCACTCAAGTGTCGAGGTTGGCGAGGTACAGTGCGCCTCTGATCCCGCACTCCCGAGGCCAGGCCTGCTGTGAGTTTGAGGCCTGCCTGGGATACATAGTTAAATCCTGTCTTTTAAAATCTTTGACTTATTTATTTGGAACAGGGTCTCACTGCACAGCTTGGACTCCTAGTGATCTTCCTGTCTCAGCCTCTGCATTGCTGGGATTAAAAGTGTGCAACACCACACCAGGTTTTGGTAGCTGGCACAGTGTGCGAGGGGGTTTGGGGGCCTGCACAACATGCAGTGCTGGGGATTGAATCTGGGTCCCTGCGCTTGCCAGGCAGGCACTTAGATGCCGAGCCATCTCCCCAGCCCAGAAACCCTGTCTTGAGAGTGCTGGCAGGCCAGGTAGGTGTGACCAGGCCTAGCTTAAGGCGCTCTGTTCTTGACACCACAGAGCGACCCTGGCAGGGTACCTTGAGTTGGTTGCCCTTCCATCTGGTGCCCAGCAGTTTCTCTGTGATCTCTCTTCGCCATTTGCAGGCCTCCCTTTCCCCTCCTGAAGCACAATAGCTCCAATTTCTGGTATTCTTTGCTTATCTTAATTTTCGATTGATTTTCAGTCTTGGTAGCATAGCCTTTCATAGCTTCTTGAAAACATGAAAGGTTTTGAGAACATACATGTCCCAAAACTTCTACTCAGCTGGGTGTTGTGTCACGTGCCTGCAACTCTAGCACAGGGAGGCTGAAGCAGGAGGACTTCAAGCTGAGGCTAGCTGGGGCAGCTCTTATTCTCAATACATTTTTTTCTTTTGGTACTGCTCAGGATTGAACTCAGGGCCTTTGCATTGAGCTATACCCCTAGACTCTTTTATTTTATTTTACTTTACTTTATTTTATTGTGTTTGAGACAGGGTCTTACTAAGTCACTAAGTTGCTGAGGCTGGTCCAGAGCTTGTGATCCTCCGGCCTCAGCCTTTGAGTGCTGGGATTATAAGTGAGTGCCATTCGGCACATCCTGGAGATCCCATGTGTCTGGCACTGTCTCTACACGCCTGGAACCTCGGACAAAGACACAGGGAAAAAGTCAGAGCGCATGCTCTGTATTGTTTTAGTGTTGGTATCATGAGCCGTGTAGAAGAGTCTCATGCCATTGGCTTCTGGTTCTTTCCGGGCTTTCCTCCCTGAGGGGCCTGTCTGTCGCTCCTGCTGGCACTGATGGCTGGCTCATTCTTGTTGGGAGTGCATGGCTGCCCAGCTCTGGAGACAGCTCCTGGGTGCTGTGGCTGATTTCCTCTGCCAGTGTTGGGGTGCCCAACTCTTAGCATACCTTCTGCTCCCATCTCACATTCTCCTAGGGTTCCTTTTGCCTTATTGCTCCTTTTGTGAGATTTCCTGTTTTGTTTTTCCAGCTCTTCTATGATTTTATCCCTGCTACAATGGTTTTTTTCTTTTTTCTTTTTTTCTTTGCTGGGGATCAAACCCATGACCTGTGCACGCTAGGCAAGTGCTCTATCACTAAGCTGCCCCACAGCCCATTTTATTCTTCAGTTTTGGGTCAGGCTCTGGCCATGAATTTGTGAAGCTCTGCCTCAGCCTCCCATGGGAGACGGGAGTCCAGATGTGTGCCACACCTGGCCAGTGTTAGCTTTTCTGTTTTGATCTCTAAAAGTCACGGGATTTTTCTCAGATGTACAATAATCCTTTGTGTCTGTTTATGACTATAAGAAGACTAAATAAAATAAAAAGTGTGGAAGACTTAAAAAGTGCAAGATCTGAGGGAATAACTGGGAAGAATTAGATTCTGGGATTCTTTGCAAGTCACTGAGCAGGGCATTTTGTCAGAGCAACTTTCTACACATATTTCTTTAGAAATGTCAGATGCTTCAGAGAAGAATCTCTCTTTTTTTTTTTTTGTGGTACTGGTGATTGAACTCAGGACCCTGTGCTTGCGAGGCAAGCACTTATTCTACTGTCTACTGAGCTGTCACCTCAGCCGCTTCAAATTTCTTCTTTGGGAGTAAATGTGGGAGCACCAAACAGGATGCAACCCAAGGACCCCCCCATTCAGTAACCCCACCCCTACTTCCATGACTACTCCTGCCCTACTTGGCCCCAGATCCTCTGCATAGAAGAAATTTTATTTTGTCTTCTCAGAGGAGAAAAAGCCTTCAGATTCTGCAGGGTAAGAACCTGGTGTTCAAATTGGCAAGGAGGAGTGCAGGGTAAAACCAGGAGGCAGGGAGGCTGGGCAAACCCCGGGGTCAGACCCGGGGTGCTCTACCACTAGGAGGCAGGGAGGCTGGGCAAACCCCGGGGTCAGACCCGGGTGCTCTACCACTAGGAGGCAGGGAGGCTGGGCAAACCCCGGGGTCAGACCCGGGTGCTCTACCACTAGGAGGCAGGGAGGCTGGGCAAACCCCGGGGTCAGACCCGGGTGCTCTACCACTAGGAGGCAGGGAGGCTGGGCAA
>PVKN010028585.1:0-13208 GCA_004027915.1 Capromys pilorides
TTCTTTCAGTTTAAAAAAGAAACTTCCTCAAGTTTCCAAGTCTAGCAAAAATAAATGATACAAAAGGTATAGGTAGAAAAAAAATACAGATGGAAAAAATAGACGTAGACATAGTAATTTTTGTACTACAATGTATTTTAAATACTTGCAATGAAAAACTACACTCAAAAATTAATTACTATAACTAAAAATTTAACTTCTTTTAAGTGTAAGTATTTACACTTCTTTGTATCACATCCTTAAAACAAAATCAAAACTAATTTTTTAAATTACCTTTACCTAGTATGTTCTACCTTGATTTTTTATCTTTTTATTTATTTATGTATTTGGTCTAGGGTTTTACTATGTAGCTTGGACTCATAGTGATCCTCCTGTCTGAGCCTCCCCAGAGCTGGGATTACAGATGTACGCAATCACACCCAGTTTCAGTGGCCAGCACAGCATGCAGTATCAGGAGTCAAATTCAGGTCCTCACATTGCCAGGCAGGAGCTTAGACTGCCGAGCTATCTCCCTGGCCCCCAATATTTTTTCTTAATCCACTCTTTGTATATTTCTTTCCTCAGTTCAAAATGAGGAATTTGGGCCAGAGAGTTAGCTCAGTAGAATAAGTGCTTGCCTGGTAAGTGCAAGGTTCTGAGTTCAATTCCTAGTACCACCAAAAAAAAAAAAAAAAAATCAAAATGAAGAATTACCTAATGTTAGAAACTGAAATTGGGGCTTGCCTGTGAGCTCAGTTATTTAAGTGCCTGCATGGGCAAACTCAGTGCGTTTCAGGGGACTGCAGTTTGATTCCCAGCTTCACATGCCACACCAGACAATCCCTGAAGGCAGCTGAGCCAGCCAAAAAAAATCCTTCTCAACTTTGAGGTCTGGCCAAATAGCTCAGCGGATTAAAGTGCCTACAAGCAGGTGCAGGGGCAGGGAGTTCTCCGGAGCCTGCAGTGTTGGCCCCGCCCTCAGAGGCACTGAGATGGCAACTGAGACTGGGCATGCGTGCGGGACCTGTACTTCAGCTCTTGGGAGGCTGTACACAGGTAGGTCACTACAAGTCCAATCTAGTAGTGAGACCCTAAACACCCTGTTGACCGTTCCCTAAAAAAATACAAAAAAAAGAGAGAAAAGAAAGTGAAGTAAAGAGTGACTTTGTAACAAGAACAGGGGAGATGAGTACAGGCTGATCAAGCCTATCTAAAGTGCTCGGGATCAGCACACTTCAGACAACAGAACTGTTTTGGTCTTGGGAATATTGGTATACTTTGTTGCTGAGCATTCCCAATCCAAGAGTCTAAAACAAATCCAAATTGCTGCAACGTGACATCTGAAGTTTCATTCTGATTTCAAATTCCTGATTATTAGATTAAAGAACCTCAACCTGTATTTCAAGACTTAGAAATTCAAGGCAAGGGCTGGGGAGATAGCTCAGTGGTCTAAGCACCTGACTGGCAAGCATAAGGACTTGGGTTCAATCCCTAGTACCACATGTTGTGCCAGCTCTGAAACCCTGGGTATACTATGCCAGCCACCAAAACCAGGTGTGGTGGCACATACCTATAATCCTAGCACTGGGGAGGCTGAGATAGGAGAATCACTATGAGTCTGATATTATTTTATTTTTCATATATATATATATATATATATATATATATATATATATATATATTTATGGTACCGGGGATTGAACTCAGGACCTTGCACTTGCCAAGCAAGCACTTACTCTACTGAGCTATCTTCCCAGTCCTGAGTCTGATTTTTTTAAAAAAATTTAGAAATTTAAGTCAAGTATGTCCTGTGAGTGGCATACAAGAACTACAATTTGCAGGAAGGAACTAAGAGTCCAAGTTGAGATGTTTTTAAATGTACTAGAATTAATTACAACATGTCTATGGGAGGTCAAGCAAATGGGAAAGGAAGACACATCTGAAAGACACAGAGAGGTCAACCATCAGTATAGGAAACAAGCCCATGTTACCAATATTGACAGCCAGGTTCTTAGAGAATGCAAACACTACTTTCAAGCATATGTTATGGTTAAGAGCATATTTAAAAGACACTGCACAATTCCAAAAGGGCAGAAGGCTGGGCACTCTGACATAGCTCTAGCTGACTGTATGATAACCAGGCTTGTGTTTCTCACCACCTACCAAGAACAATGACTGGATACCCAGGGGTGGCTGAGGACCTGTGACTGAGCAGTGCACCCTGCACTGTCACTGAGAAAAGCTGCAGGGATCAGACACAATGCAATACTCAGAGGCTGCCATTTCTCTCGTGAACTTTAACTGTGTCTTCTAAATAAAATTCATCTCTAGGTAGCAGAGAAAGAAAATACAGTTCCGAGGCTGTCTTTAATCTGTCTGTCAACTTCCTTGAGGTAAGGAGGTCACACACAGGATGCCAAGCAGGTCACACATCGAGGTGAGCTGTTTTCTATGGGCACTGGCATCTGCAGTCTTGGTGGGTCTTGCAGGTCCTCTGTTGTGGGAGAGCATGGGTGCAGGTGAAGCACCATGAGCCCCCACCTGACTTACACCACAACTAAAAAGCACATGCATGTACCAACTCCAACAGATAAAATACTAAGACCAACAGTGGCATGCACATGAAGGATGCAGAGACAGAAGCTATAGGCCACCTGAAACAAACCCCCACTCACCCCAATCATGCCCACATGTGAGGCCGACGCACTAGCATGGCCCACAGGGATCCTACCACCCATTACAGGCACCCTGCGAGCACTCCCCAATTCAGTGCAACAAGATCCAGAAAACTGTCATCCTGGTTTCCCCACTAAGCAGCCATGTGATCTCAGGAAGCTATAATCACCTGGCTTTTTGTCTCCTAAACTAGAAAAATGAAGGATAAAAACAAGTCTCCAACCATGCTGACTACTTCAAGGTATTAAGATAGGAACTTACTCAAGTTTCACATACCAGCCCTACCCAGTTAACCACTCCACTGCTTCTGTTTATAAACAGAGTTTCCAATGAGGGAAGGTTGTGGAATTTTTTTTCCCTAAGATTAATGTGATTTAAAGGGCTACATGATTTAGAAAAGATCCATACGTCTTTCTGATACCTTTGCCTGACACTGTTTTCAGTTGATGGGCATCTGGAGGAAGACAGCTGGGCCCAGCTATAGCCCTGGACCCAGAACCTGGCTCAGGACTTATCCAGGTCCAGGGACCAGATATGGCCCTGTAGCCAAGAGGAAAGACTGAGGACAGCCAGCCAGCCAAAGGCAGTGTCACAGCTACCATTCATTAGCTGCAATGTTGCCCATCTACTCAAGAGCAGGCCAGGAGCCATTAAGCCACCGCATCCTCCTGAGGTCTGCATGAGTTGGCTGTCACAGCCAGAAGCATGGAATTAGTGCCTCCACCACAGGTCCTTCCAGACGTGAAGTGGGTGTGGGTTGAGGAGTTAGCACTAAGCACACATGCTACTGGTTGTCAGGACTGAACGCGGACGGTACATTAAGAACACTCCCTACTGCTAAGGGGTGTGGCGAGCCAAACTTCAGAACCAGCCAGCACGTGATATCAAGCCTCAAGCCTCAGTCCCTTGGCAGGGCAGGGTCAGACCTTGTTCTGCTGGCCACGGTGGCTGTTACTGACCTATGTGGGCGCGAGCTGCAAGGCCTGCGAGCGCGGTGGCGGCACTGGGAGCAGCGCTGGGTCTCCCTCCCGGGTGAGATGAGGTGGAGGATGCAGAGGATGAGGTGGAGGAGCCCTGAATGACCCGGTCGAGCCACGGCTCAACACCAGGATGGCTCTGGAGCGGAGTGGAGGTGAGTCGCCCATGTCGCCGTAAAGAGCCCTCATCTTCTGAAGCAGATGACGTGTCTGTGGTTAAAATAATGATGACAGGCATGATGTTGGGATGGGTCAGGAGGGCTGGCCCCACCACCCAGGTGAGCAAGTGGGCATGTTGAGTTACCTGGACCTACAAGGGCAGGCAAGAGCTCAACTACAGGAAAGTGGGCCAAGGAGTCTCAATCTCCTGAGAGACCTTCGCTACAGACTTCACCAAAGGTGAAGAGAGCCTCTCACCTCTGTACAAAGGACATCTGATGGTGATGTGCTCCACTGCTGCACACCCCCACAGTCAATACTGTACCCACAGATGGTGTGGCTGTGGGGGCTGCAGCCTGTTTCTGAGGTCCTCTTAAGGAAATAGGTGAATCACCTTTACAAAGAATCCCCTCTCCAAACAGTGCTTCCCTCAGGCAGCAGCTAACCTCAGGTTCCATCAGTATCACTGCATTTTTTTTTCAGGTACTAGGGATTAAATCCAGGGTCTTCACATATAGCTACATAGCCAGCTCTTTCTTTTTTACTTTGAAAAAGGATCTTACTAAGTTATTAAATTGTCCAGGTTGGATTTTTACTTGAGATTCTCCTGCCTCAGATCCCTAAAGTGCTTGGATTACAGAAATACAACAGACCCAGCAAAACTGACTGCATATATTATGAGTTTTACAATTTTTAAAGGAAGCCTTTGGAATTGGATAATGTTTATAATACTGTTTAGCAAAAATAATAATTTGGTAGCCATTTCTAAGATTTCTTTTAATGCTAAACTTTTTTTTCCAAGAAAAGACACATTGTCAAGAGCATTATTTTGTGCATTTGGTATATTTAGTGTTCACTGTATAATAACTGTAAATGTGGGTGGGGGGATATAGCTCAGTGGCACAAGCGCCTGCCTAGCAAGCTCAACATCCTGAGTTCAATTCTAGATAGCAAAAATAAATAAATAAAAACTTTAAAAAATAACTGTAACTGCATCAAGTCAAAACTGAACATCACCATTTTTGTTTTTAGGGCTATGAGGAACAGCTGTAGAGGATCATGAGTGTGAAACCACCAGACACTGATACCTCAGTCCACACACAAGTTCTCATTTCTAACAGTTACAACAACAGAAACAGAAAATATGCCCCAAAACACCTAGTCTTATACTATCTCACATTAAGTCCTGATATCAACATACTAAAAACAGGGGTAAGATGAAGACAACTTTAAAAGTCTTAACTTAGGAAACTTTACTATTCCTCTGAACGCTTTAGATTTTTATCTTTACTAAAAGATATAAGTAGCATTTTAGTAAGCACACACGCAAAATATCCACACAAAAAGTCTTGTAGAGTGTAAGTATCCATTCCATTTGGGCAAGAACAATACTGTGTATATTATGTATTTCCAGGTAAGGAATGTACACATATACAAACATTTTTCATCCCCAAATTTTCTAAATCCTACTGCAGTTAGAATGATGTTCCACATCACTGAGAATATGCATTATTCCATGGCCTGAGTCCCACACCTTTCTCCATACCTGGAGGGGTGTAGGTCTCCACAGATGAATGCACAAGGACAGAACGTCTTTTTGAAGGCATAGGCATCTTCCTCTCTTTGTACTTGGCCAAAGCTGCTTGCACGGCCTCAGTGTGGACATCTACAAGAAAGAATAGCAGTTGAAATGTTTTTACAAATTGGTTATGACACAAAATTCAGATTCATGGGGCCTGGCAAGGTAGCTCAGTGGTCTAAAGCGCCTGCTTAGGCAAGCTTAGGCAATTGCAGGGACCATGGTTTGATCCCTGGCACCACAGGCTATGCCAGCCATAACCCCAGGGCCAGCTTAGCTGGCCATAACATAAATAATTAAATAAACTTTTTAAAAAATCAGATTCATATTTTCACTATGTATGGAAGACACAAAGCTCCACCTACCATTCTACCCTTACAAGTTTATCCCAGACTTTCTTTAAACTTCCCATTGTTTATAGATTTGGCTTCAAAACCAGGTAAATATTTCCACAACTAAAAATTAAAACAGCCACATATGGTGACACACATCTGTAATCTCAGCACTTAAGAAGTTGAGGCAGGGTCAGCCAGATAGCTAAGCAGATTAAAGCACCTGCTTTGGGGCTGGGGAGATAGCTCCATGGCACAAGTGCCTTCCTGGCAAATGCAAGGTCATGAGTTTGAACCCCGGTCCCGCAAAATGAATAAATAAATAAACAAACAAACGAGTAATAAAGCACCTGTTTAGGCAGATGCCTAGGCAGGAGTTTGATCCACAGCATGCCATGCTGGCCTCACCCAGAGTGCACTGAGACAGTGATTAAGACTGTGCATGGTGGCATGCACCTGTAATCCCAGCGCTTGGGAGGCTGAAAACAGGAGAATTGCTACTAGTTCAATCTGTGTGATAAGATCCTGTAGACCCTGTACTAAATACAAAAAAAAAAAAAAAAAAAAGAGGCTGAAATAGGAGGATCACTGTGAGACTGAGGCCAGCCTGGCCTATAGAATGAGCTCAAGGCCTGCCTGACCTCCACAGCAAAACCCTGTCTCAAAAAGACCAAAAATTAAATAACTGAAACAGAAAAACTCCCCAAACGCAAAATAGTCACACAAACAAACATGGTTTCAGTAACCATCTTACAATATCTAAACATTTTTTTTTTAATGTATTTGGTATAGGATCTCAATGTGAAGCTCACTCGTAGTGATCCTCCTGTTTTAAGCCTCCCAAGCACTGGGGTTCACAAGGGTGCACCACCACACCCAGGCTCAATGGATGTCTCAATGAGCCCCAGGGGTGGGGCCAGCACAGCATGCTGGGGACCAAACCCAGTCCATGCCTCTGCCTAAGCAGCTACTTTGAGCTATCTGGCTGACCCCCAAGCAGATTTTTAAATACTGAAGTAGGCCTACTCAGCCTGTTCCTCCAGAAATACCTGTTGTGGACAAAATTAATTACATAAAAAGTCTTCAGTTTCCTCAACACCATGTTGGTGGTGGTGAGGTAACTTTTCACAATGACATTTTCTAAGTCACGTTGGACTCAGCAAAGGAAGGACATATGATGGTCTGACTGCCACATCCCTAGCAACCTGGATATCCAGAAGCAACACAAATGTAGAAAAATCTTGCATCCTGAATCTTAGTGGAATACATTATTTGAATAACTGGGTTTTTTTTCTTTCCTTTAAAAACTACGTCTTGGGGCCAGGGAGATAGCTCCCGGTCCCGCAAAAATAAAAAGTCTTAGTAATCCTAGCTCTTGGGAGGCTATGAACAGGTGGATCACTATGAGTCCAATCTAGTAGTGAGACCCTGAACACTCTGTAGACTCTTCCCTAAAATAAAAATAAAAATAAAAATAAAAAGTATGTCTTAGCCATGCATGGTGTTGTGTAAATCTAGCCACTCAAGAGGCTAAGATGGCCTCTCCATTGGGATGTTGCAAAGAAACTTGGAGAAATGTGGAATAATACTTTGGCAGATGACAAGCAGCCATATGAGAAGAAGGCTGCTAGGCTGAAGGAAAAGTATGAAAGGGACATCACTGCCTACTGGGCTAAAGGAAAGCCTGATGCAGCAAAAAACGGAGCCGTCAAGGCTGAAAAAAGCAAGAAAAAGGAGGAGGAGGAAGAGGAGGTTGAAAAGGAAGAAGACGAAGAGGATGAGGAGGATGACAATGAGTAAGTTGATTCTAATACTTTTTTTTCTTGTCGATAAAGCATTTAACCGCCTGTATATAACCCACTCCTTTTAAAGAAAAAAAATGAAATGCAAGGCTGTGTAAGATTTGTTTTTAAACTGTACAGTGGGTTTATTTTGTTTTTGTTTTTGTTTTTTTGTATAGTTAACACACTACCAAATGTGCCTTTAGATAGCCCTGTCCTGGTGGTATTTTCAGTCGTCACTAACCTTGCCTGGTACAGTATGGGGGTTGTAAATTGGCATGGAAGTTTAAAGCAGGTTCTTGTTGCACAGCACAAATTAGTTATACATGGGGACGGTAGTTTTTTCATTTTCAGTTGTCTCTGATGCAACTTATACAAAATAATTGTTGCTCTGTTAACTGAATGCCACTCTGTAGTTAAAAAAAAAAAAGTTGCAACTGTTTTTTTGACATTCTGAATGCTTCTAAGTAAATACAATTTTTTTATTAAAAAAAGAGGGCTAAGATAGGAAGACCACAAGTTCAAGGTTAGCATGGCCACTTAGCAATATGCTATTTAAAAAAATAAAAAGAACTGACAATATAGCTCAGTGATAGAGCACTCAGCTAACACACATAGAGCCCTGGTTAATCCCCTGCACCACAGACCTATTAAAACAGTAACATGTGCCAAGGTCACTAGGATCTACAGTAAGAATCTCTCTTCTATTTAAATTGTGAAAAAGGGAAAAAAAAATTTAAGGTTTACTGTCACACTGCAAAGTGCAAAACCTATAGCCATGTTGCGCAGTAAGTGCTGAGTTCAGGTGTGAATGATACTAAAAGTGTGTGTGTGAGTATGTGTGTGTGCGTGTGTGCGTGTGTGTGCGTGAGCGTGTGTATACAGGAAGAAACAGTGCACAAGGGAAGTACTTTCCACAGTTTCAGACAACCGCTGAGGTCTTGTAGTGCAACCCCATCAATATCCTGAAGACAGGGCGGGGGACTACCGTACATTCTTTTTAAATACAGAGACCAAGAATATTATGACATCTGAATTACATAATCTAGCTAAGGTTTGCTTCAAAACTATATTGGAAGGGAGAAAGTGCTCAGAATATAAGGGACTTCATGGCTGAACACTGAACAATGGTCCTGAGGTTATTACCCAATACACAATTTGTATATATTTAAATTCTTCTCCAATAAAGTTTTAAAAATTTAAAAGCCTTACATTTAAATGGTTTATAGCGTATTAATCAAAAACAAAAATCCACACCTACATGCATTAAAATAAAATTTATTTTTATTTATTTATTTATTTGTTTGTTTGTTTGTTTGTTTGCTTGTTGTGTTTGTTTGTTTCTTTATTTATTCATTTTGTGGCTGGCTCAGCCTGCCCTGGTGGTGGCGCTGGCGCAGCATGTGGTGCCGGGGATCGAACTGCAGTCCCCGCAGTTGCCTGAGCCCTTCTAAGCAGGCGCTTTAGACCACTGAACCATCTCGCCGGCCCCTAAAATAAAATTTATGCACATGAAAGACAAGAGGATAATTTTAAAAGCTTCCAGAGAGGAAGGGCAAGTCACTCTGTATGAGCACAGTCAACACTCAGGAGTAACAACAGGTGCAAGGAGACAGCATGGCACTGAAAAAAGTCCAAAACTAGAATTTTTACTTACTGGGAAATTTACCATGCAAACCTGAAAGTTTAACAAAAATATTCTCAGAAACAGAAGGCTTAAAAGTCATTCTCACAGGAGAACTCAGCTGAAAGGCCTCATAGTGGAAGGTGATCAGAAGCAAAAGAAAGAAACTCAAGAGACCCCACATCAGATATAAAGTCTTTACAATTATGTATTTTAAACTTTACTGCTATCTTTAAAAAAAAAAAAAAGTAACACTACAGATAAAATAACACAGGACTAAAAATCTAGACAACATAAATCAAAAGACTTAAGAAACTTAACAAACCTCAAACACCACCACGCACAGCAAAAACAAACCACTTTAAACCAATGTGTCTCAAGTCTTCTTAGACTGCCAATGACAAAGCACCACAGATTGGGATTAAAATAACAAAAATGTATTTTCTCAATACTCTAGAGGCTAGAAATCAAAGCTAAGGTGCCACAATGGTTGATTCTGGGTGCAGGCTCTCTTCCCAGCTATAGAAGCTGCCTTCTTCCTATGTCCTCAGCTGATGGGCATGTGGTTGGGCTTTCTTTGTACAAGGGCTCTGACCCAAACCCCAAGGCACTACCCTCACACAATTAGCTTGCCAAGGCCTCTACTCCAAATACCATCTCCTGGAATTAAGAGGTTCTACATATTATCTTGGGGATACACAATTTAATCCACATCATAGAGACAAGGAGAAAGATCTTAAGCAAAGATCAAAGCAAAGGAACACAGATCAGAAACAAAGTTGTAGGACTAAACTATGGATTTCAACACTTAAGAGAATATGGTTGCCTCAAAGATAACAGATCAATGGTAAGGACAAAGAGTACAGAAAGGGATGCAAACAGATAAAAGTGTGAGAATTCAGTGGAGAAAGCATTTTGTTCTTTACATATGGTGCAGGAAAAATTAGATATCCATATGTATAAATGAATAAATATATTGATCCATAGCCTGCATTTATAATGAAACTAACTAGAAAATGCATCAACCTAAAGTTAAAACCTAAAACTACAAAATTTCTATACGAAAATATAAAACAAATCTTGACTTCAGCAAAGATTTCTTAGACATAAGAATAAAAGCTTTTTTTAGATACTAAAAGAAATTGGTAACTTAGACACCATCAAAATTTAAAACTGGGTCTGGCTACATAGTTCAGGGGACTAAAGCACCTGCTTAGGCAGAGCGCAGGGGCTGGAGTTGGATCCCCAGCACCACAAGCTGTACTGGCCCTGGGGTATGCTGAGATGGAGATTTAGACTGGGCATGGTGGCGCGTACCTGTAATCCCAACTCTTCAGAGGCTGAAAACAGGTGATCTCTATGAGTCTGATCTACATATAGACTATGTACTTAAAAAACAAAACAAAACCTTAAAACTGATTTTCAAGATGCTTTGAGGAAATGCAAAGACAAACCACAGTCTGGGAGAAAATACTGGCCCATCTTGTTAATAATGAAAAGATTGGTATTCAGAAGACAGAGAATCAGGATCTATTATATGGTTCAAAAGGATGGAAATCAATTTATTAACCTGGGGGCCAGGGAGATAGCTCAGTAGTATAAGCATGTTTTAGTCACTTTTGTGTCATTGCTGAGACAAATACCTGACACACAAGCTTAAGGGAGGAAAGGTTTATTTAGCTCACAGTTCCTGAAGGTTTCAAAATGCTGCCCCCACTTTATAGGGACTGGAGGAGGGGCTGGGTGCTGCTGTGTCCAGGAGGATCTGCTCCATACCTCTCACAAAACCGCTGTCTTAGGGGGGCGCACTGTGACAGCGTGTGCTGTCAGTTTTACCCTCTTGGTTACGCCCCCTCAAGCCCCGCCCCTAGAGCCACGCGAGCTTGACAGACCAGTCCCTCAAGCCCGCGCTTGATAGCCCCATGATTTACATGAGGCTTTGGAGGGGGAGGGGGATGGGATGGGGGGGACGGGACTAGCTACAAACCACAACATTCCACCCATGGACCCCCAAAGACTCATGTACATGCTTTTCTGCAGAAGGCAGTTTAGTCCATCTCTAAGAGTTCCCAAAGTCCAACAGTATCAGCATTGCTGAAAAGTCCAAGTCCCAAGTTTCCTCCAAGATCCAAGGCAAACTCTCAACTATGAGCACCTACACAAATGAAAAATTACATACATCGAACATTCAAAGGCAGAAGATAAACATTGCCCTTCCAAAAGGTATACACAGGAGGACTCAAACCACTGGGGCCAAAACAAGTCCAAAATTCAGCAGGGCAAACATTAAGTCCTACAGTTCCATGTGGAACATCCGAAACAATCTGGCAAATTGTGAGTTCCATGTGACTCTACCCCTATGGCACTCCTAGTGGTAGCTCCCACAGCTCAGGCTAGCTATGCTTCCTCTGCAGTTTTCCTTTGATGATCCACGTTCCTGGCTTTTCCAAACTTCTAGGATTTCCACGTAGTAGGCTTCTCACTCTCTGCTTCACACACTGCCCTCCCAGGGGCACACTCCCTGGCCTCCCAGGACTTCTTCTGAAATTGAGGTGGAAGCCTTCTTAACCTCAGAATTCCTGCATTCTGCATGCACCTAAAACCAGTGCCAAGTGGATGATGCCAAGGTCTCCTGCCAGCTGGAGCAGTAGCCAGGCTTCCTTCTCTCTTAGCTGTAGGAGTCGAGTACTTGGATTTCTGGACAAATTCTCTATGCCAGTGCCATTCTGTAGTCTTCTGTGACCACCGCTTCCATTCTGGAACCTGGTATGGCCACTGCCTCCATTCTGGAACATGGGGCTCTGTGGCTTTCTCCTCAAAGCAAAGGCCCTTGCCCTTGCTATTCTGAGGCTTCGAAGGGCAAGAAACTGCCACCTCCTGTGATGCCTTCAGGATGTCTTTTCTGTTCTGTTTCTCCTGGGCAATGAAGATCTCAGCTCTATCTTTGCAGTCCACAGCCTCCCTGGTGCTTTCTTTCTGGCCAAACTCACAACATTTTAAATCATTCTGCTGGGCTCTTTGCTCTTCATTCTCACCATAAATCTGACTAAGAGCCCCCAGCCATAACCATGCCACTGGCCCAATATTCAACTGCTTTGAAATTTCCTTTGAAAGATTTCTTAGTCCTCCATGTTTAACTTCAGTCTCAGGCAGTCTCTGGACACGGGCAAAATTCTGCCAAAGTTTGGGCCAAGCCAAAACACAAATGATCTGGAGTCCAACAGCCAATGCATTCTTTTTTCCTAGAAGAAGCCTCCCCAGGTTGGCTTTCTATCAGTCTTCTGGTCTGAGCTCTGACCACAACCTCCCCTACAGAAGTGCCAAAACTGTTCCAGCACTTTACTCATAGGCAACATCACCAAACCTTTCCTATTTCTTCCCATGAGCCATTCCCAAAAGCTTGTTATCCACATGGTCAGGTATAGCCACAGCAACAACCCCACTCTCCTGGTACCAAATTCTGTTTTAGTCACTTTTCTGTCGTTGCTGAGGCAAATACCCACCACACAAGCTTAGGGGAGGAAAGGTTTATTTAGCTCACAGTTCCTGAAGGTTTCAAGATGCTGCCCCCACTTTATAGGGACTGGAGGAGGGGCTGGGGTGCTGCCGTGTCCAGGAGGATCTGCTCCATACCTCTGCACAAAACCACTGCCTTGTATGTGTGTGTGGGGGGGGGCGCACTGTGACAGTGTGTGTTGTCAGTTTTACCAGTTCCTCGCCTCTCTTGGTCACGCCCCTTCAAGCCCCATCCCTCTAGCCATAGGGGCTTGACAGACCAGCCCCTCAAGCCCCGTGCTTGATAGCCCCATGATTTACATGAGGCTTTAGGGGGGGACAACTAGCTACAAACCACAACAAAGCACCTGCCTGGCAAGCTCAGAGTCCTGAGTTCAATCCCCGGAACCGCAAAAAAAAATTATTAACCCTGATGACATGGAGGTGTGGGATGCAAGGAGTGGGACAGAAAGGGCACCTTGTACATAGTGCCATTTATGGGTACACCCTGGGCTCCATCAAATCTGAGAATGACCCTGAGGATTCAGAGATGTTAGGTGGCTTATACCTTTATCCTTAAACTTGGTATAATATCATATGTGTGTG
>PVKN010028586.1:0-13207 GCA_004027915.1 Capromys pilorides
TTTTTTTTGCTGGGACAGGGGTTCAAACTCACAACCTTGCACTTGCCAGACAGGCACTTGTGCCACAGAGCTATCTCCCGGTCCTGTAAAAAATCCTTTAAAAATGATAAAATTCAAAGCAAACTGCTTCATACTTCTGCTGAGTATGTAAAGCTTTTATTATCATCTCCAATATAGTAGTCACTTTTTTTTTTATTCTGAATTTTAGGGAAGGGTGGGCCTATAGGGTATTCAGGGTCTCGCTACTAGATCGGACTTGCAGTGATTCTCCTGTTTACAGCTTCCTAAGTTCTGGGATTACAGGCATGTGCCCCCATGCCCAGTCTCAATCACTGTCTCAGTGCACCCCAGGGGTGGGGACATACGGTAGTTACTGTGTATCATTTTGTTTGATAATATGAACACTAGAGATGTCTCAAAATATATAGAAAGTTGCAGGAAGTCCTACACCATTTACATAAGTGATTTGAACACCTGTGGATTTTGGTACCCATGGGTATCCTGGAAGTCATTTTAGTGGATTTTCCATGAGAAATAAAACAAGCAGACTTCTCAGTACCTTTACCAATCAGCTTCTGCACATGGAGTCTCTCTGACTCAATGATTCAGTAAAGCATCATCTTCCAGATTTCCTGGACCACAATAGTTTTACTATTCTAACAGAGCACCCTGTGAGGCTCTAAAGGTCCTAAGCCAAGTGTTACTTTGTCCTAAAACAGTTGTCTTGGATATACATTAAGTTTTCAAAGGTCTTATGTGCCTGGGAGACAGAGCCAGTTGGAATCACAGTGGAACTTGGAAGGTACAAAATACCCATGGAGGAGGGAACTTGCCTTCATTTTCCACCCTTATTCTTTTTCTTGGCATTTGACTGTGGTCACTGAGCCACATACTTGTTACCACACGTTATCCAAGGCATGTCTGCCTCTGCCTGCTGCTCAGCTTGTCCTTAGTGCTTCTGCTTAAAACGGCTCTGTCCCCATCCTCCTGTGCTGGAAGCCTGCTTGTCCTTATTAGAGATAGCCTTTAGCAGCTTTGACTATGAAGCTGCCCTGAATTCTCCTTAACCTTTTCCTCCTCAATATGCCCCCAGCCTCTCTTGATGGATCTGCTTTGCTGATGTTGGCCTCCTGTCCTTCCTCATATGGAGAAAGATTTCAGAGTTGGGTTGGTGTGGTCCCCATGGGCCTGACCCATCAGTCTGAAGACAGCATGGCACCATAGGGGCAAGCACAGGAAGGTGCATGTGTAGCATCTACAGGGCAGACTTCCCTCTCTGCTAACTGAACAATTGCATAAGCCACTTCTACATCTCAAACTAGCTGTCCCTTGCCAGTGTGGACATCACCCTCATCGGCGCCACATGTACCTGCAGTGCTACATGTTGGGAGGAGGCAAAGTAAAAGGATGCTGGTGGAGAGGTCTTGAAGGAGTAGGCTTAAAAGAAGAATGATGTGTAATTAACAGAGTGGTAGTTGGAGGTAAACAGGCCTTTAAAATACTTAAACAGTCTAAGTGTGTCCCCTCTAATCTTGTTTACATGGTCAATTTGCTTAACCAACTCTTCCTTTACCACTTGCCCTGTCTTAATGATCACAGTTCTGAACTAGTTGGGTTCCAGGGAAGTAGATGGCACTGTACTACTGCAAAGGAGAAGGAGGAGTAAAAATGAAGGAGAAGGAGAAAGAAAAGGAGGAGGATGAGGTGGAGGAGGAGGAGGAGGAATAAAACACTTCAGTGGGCCTTATTCACCTACTTCCCCTTTGAATGGGAGAAGCAGAGTCTAGACAGTTAAAGACGAAGGAAGGCTAGAACTCACGGCCAAAATGCCGCTTTTCCCCAAGACCCAAGCAAGAGCTTCTGAAGAAGCATGTTACCTCCCCCAAGACTGAGTTGGTCCTGGCCCTGCCTGTGATGGCACAAGAGGGGGACCTGCAGTTCCTGTGGGGGCTCAATCTGGTGAGCACAGAGGGCTGGGGCAGAGCGGACCAGCAAGAAAAGGTCTCCATTGACCTGGATTTAACTTCTGCAGTCACCCTTCCATGAAGACCTGTCCTGTAAAGTAAGGACATCTGTGCATGACAGGATGGCCAGAATGACCGACGCCTCTTTTCTTTCTTTCGATAAGGCTTAATAGCTTTATAGTCAGAGCATGTCCTCAACTAGCACCTGTCTGACTAGAAGAGGAGGGCAGAGTTAACCACAAGAGCAAATCCAGTACAAAGTGCGGCTCAGGGTCAGATCTCTGGTCCTCCAGGCCCCGTGTCTCCTGTTAGGAAGAACAAAGTGGAAGCGGAGCCCCAGATGCTCAGGGCAGGCAGGAAACAGCCTCTATATGAGTGGAATCTGTGATTGAGTCAGAATTGGGTTGGATGAGCTGTGAGAGATCAGATCCTGCATGTGTCTGAAACCTTGGCATACCCACCTATAGCACAAACCCTCACAATTCTAGATTTGCTAAAACCTAGGAGGGCTCCAAGGCCTGGACTCCACCCCTGTCTTCAATCCCTCCCCTCCCCGCTAGGTCCCCCTAGCATGATGACATTCAGCCTCACTGTAGGTAATGGTACAACTTCCAGTGGTGGGGACAACCCTTCAGCTGTTAAATACAAACCCCATTATATCTTATTCCTCAGGCCAAATCAACATTTAGCCAGCATTGACACTGGCAGCTCAAGAATGGCAAATGTCTGCATCCCGTATGCATTCCTGTTGCATAATACAGTTCCAAGTCACGGGTGCCTCAGCATTCCATCCCTCAGGTGCCAGCTGGAGGTGTAGTGAGGGTGACAAAGCATTATTTTTAGCTGAAAAGAATCATCCTGGCATAAACGGGTGTCTCCCCTTCGTGGGGGCGGGTGTTTCCCACCACAAATAACACTGCCTGAGATCCAGCTCCACAAACAGAGTATTTCCCTCAGTCCTCAAAGAAGATGTCTTGGCCACTCTATGAGGCAGGAAGGGCAGCAGCGTGCTTCACCGGGCACTGGTTTTGCTGTTCAAGACGATGGGCCAGCAGGTTTCTGGGGAATATTTTCAAAAGCCCTATAGAAGGCAGAGTGAAACAATGCTCACGCTCTGAAGTTACACGGCTCAGGTTCTATTTCAGCCCCATCCTTTACGGGGTGACCTTGAGCAAACTGAGCTGCAACTTGCCCTTCTATAGAATGGGAACAGTGCTGATGTCATCTAGTCCCTGGGAGAATCAATGTGTCCTTACGTCAGTGCAAAGCGTACGGCACGATCTGCACACAAGCGTAAACATACGTGCATTTAGACGCGTGAAACAGACCAGTAAGCCGTGGTGCTGTTGCTGCCTTCCTGCAGTGACTCCTGGCCTCTGTGGCTGACCTCTCCGTGCACCGTGGCAGCTGTGGCAGCGAGGCAGTGTGGGGAGCTTGGTAGGGCCGGCGACAAGGGCAGAGACCCTTTGGGGGTCCACATTCCTCTCCACTGCTGGCTGGCGCTGTCCGTGGCAGCTACTCGCCCAATGCTCCCTTTCATCATTTGTAGGGTGGTGATCCTGAAGGCCTTCGTACTTTATCAGGAAGTTGTGAGGATTGAATCAGATAAAGCCAGCTGCGTGCTTAACACAGAGCCTGACACTGCTCAGTGACCGATTATTTTATTGATCTTATTTCCCTGCTGGCTGCTTTGGGCATCTGGGATGTGTCCTCTTTACCACCACCACCCCCGCCCCCGTGAGCAATAAAGTGTTTGGGGGATGGAAAGTGGAGATGAAATTTTGAGCCTGACTTTGAAGCTATCTTCTGCCACACACCAGCTGGTAGGAGCCTAGCAGGCTCCCCCTCCAGCATTTCGTGTTCTCATCTCCAAGGCAGGGGCCATGAGTGGCTCTGCATAGCCCTGCTACAGGGGAATGCTGGAGGTGGTGCACACCAACACCATGGGCCAGGCCAAGTATCTGAGGAAAGGGAGAAATGATGGAACCATCTCATGGATAGATTTCTTCTTTCTTTTTTTTCTCTCTCTCTCTTTTTTTTTTTTAGGTTATGAGCCGAATAGATTTATTGGGGAATTTATGAAAGGAAAGCAAACTCATACCTCTAACCAGTGATCTCAGTAGAAACTGACAAGTTCATGTTCTCTAAAACTGAAGAATGAATTTTAGGAACAAATGGAGGTTATGAGCAGAACAGATTTATTGGGGGAAAGAAAGCTCCTGTCCAAGAGGGAGTCCCGAGTGGGTGGTTCCCCCTTAAAGCATGGATTTCTTTCAACCATTTTTAACAGGTAGAATGAAAAGGTCACCTAAGACTTGCCGACTCTGTTACTTCCCATATTTTTTGGTTAGCAATGAGCTTGAACAAGCTCCCCACTAATCAGAGCATGCTAGCACTGCTTGAGGGTTTCTCGCCCTTCAGTGAAGGATGTCTTAACCTTGCAGCTCTCACTGGGCTGCAGCCAGCCCCTCAGTCGTCAGCCTGCATGCCTTTACTCTGGTGCAGGGACAGGAAGGGAGGCTGAGTAAACTGCTTTAGGAGAGCACACCAGTCCCAGGAGAAATCCTGCATGGAGAACGTGCTAGAGTCCTCTTGCTAGAACTTGCCAGAAAGAAGACTAGTCTGATAATGGTGACAGCAGGAGATGACAGAGGACCGAAGAGAAACAATGGCCTAAGTAAATCAGGATGTGTAGGCAAATTTCAGGCCTGAACAGAACTGCTGGATTTGGAAACAAAATTCCTCAGACAGTTTCAGCAGAGCAGGAGTGAAAAGGACCAGCAGCTAGCACCAAGGAGAGGGAACACAGAGGAACAGAGAACTGGGCAGGGCCAAGGTTGACCTCCTTAGCAGTGGCGTGCTCCTGCTTCAGGCCCTGGATGTGCTGATTGCCCTGGGGCTTACCTTGTAGGCTGTTCCCATTGGTGCTGGTGCAGGTTGGAGGCGGGGAGGTCTGGGGTCTGACAACGGGTGCGAATGCACTCTTCTGTTTCACAGCCGAGACCATGTTGGCTGGTGAGAAGGAGAAGATGCCAGAGGAGCTGCTGCAGTTGGAGGGGAGGCTTGTGGAGGAGGCCATGGTGGGGCTGGATGGCACAACTGAGACAGACAAAAACAAGGGAAATCAGGGCCCCTTTAGCCTGTAGAGACTGGAAGCTCAGATTCCCACTCTTTCTTGGCTACCCTGCTGAGGCATCCTTGGGCATGAACCATCCCTAAACTCTCAGGCCCTGTCCACATTCATCACTTGGTACTTAACATTTGTGTGCTCCTGCAGTGGCAAGCAGAAATACCGAAAGGATGCCAGGGACTTGGAGGCAGATTTAGTTACATCAGTGGGCACTGATGGGGAGAACATTTCCAGAACATCAAGCCATGATCTCCGGTGGTCTTTGGCTAATACGAGATAGACAAGCAGGAAGTACAGAAGCAGAATGGCTTGTCAATTGGGGACTGGGTTACACAATGTGCATCAGAGTGACCAGCTGTTTCCAGAACTGGAACAGGAACTATTACTTAGGCAACTAACAAAGTATAGTATACTGGCTGCAGGGCGGAGGGGAGTATTTTGTGTTACATTCCCTTTTAGTGTTGGTGATAGGTTAGTTGTGTCTTAATTATGGGCTTGCGGAGTCCCTAGCATAGCAGTACACTTTGCATCAGAGGAGATGATCCCTTCCAAACAGCCCAAGGCAGCACACATGAATGTGCTCACAGAGCACATGATGGAGCAGAACATAGATCCCACTCTCCTGGGCTTTCTAGGCTAGGAAGTAACAGTGAGCGCCTTCCAGTCAGTAAAGTTCCTTTCCTTGGAGCCCACCAGAGCTCACAGAATGATGTGGACAGCCTAATCCTTGGCCTGCTGGCTTTAGGAACTTAGAGAAGTGGGAATCAAACTGGTCATAGGCAGCGGCACTCACCATGGGGGAAATGAGCCCTTGTTCTCAGCCCAAGGCACTACCCAACCGAAGCACATCGAATGCTTTATGGAGCAGAACACGGAGCTGACATCCTCAGAGTTTTCACAAACATTTTCTAAACTGTACTTTTCTTTTAATGAGGCCAGCGTTTTTATACATCTCTTAGGATTTGTAAATGTGAAAATAAGCTCAATAATAACACCCATTTAAATTGCAAAATTCCTGCACTGGAGGTTTGATTTTTAAATATTCGTAGACTTGAAATCCTGCTGGTTCACTGAGGAAGGCAATTAATCTCGTTTGCAAATGTGATCATTATGTGTATTTAGAGGTGGAGAGTTTGGGGGCGGGGGTGGTTAACAGAGAGAGGGGTGAAATATAGTCAAGCAGCTCCATTTGTTATAACATTATTAGTTATCAGCCGCCATACCAGAAAGTGTGTTCACCAGTAGAATACCTTGTTCAATTTTTTATTCAGTTGGAATTTTTCAACACGAATGGTTTATGAATAATTAAATATTACAGAGGCAAAAATTCAAATCAGCTGGGCTTTGTGTTTATTGTTTTATTTGCTTTTATGCAGATAAAACCGTCCCATCTGAGAGCCTATTTGAGAATTTAATACTGTATTTGTGAGCACTGAGGAAATCAATTAATGGAAATTAAATGTTCGAAGTTTCACAGGCTGACAGATGCAATCTCAGGCTGCAGTCACTGGGTGGGTATCTGCACAGGCTGGAAGAGGGAGCCAGCCCAAGCCCCTAAATTGAATTGCTACCTTCTAGCAATTAGTTTATTGATTTAATTAAGAATGCCACCTTTTAATTTTCAGGTCATGATTGAAACATTTTCTGATTGAATAGATGGGAGAACACTGAAATGATAGAGCTGTGAGAAACGATCTCTCAATAAATCAGGATCTAATGGGAAACTGACCCTAAACATTGACTCTCGAGAAGATAGAAAATGATAGATGCAGATTACTTATGGGACTTCAGTTATTCAGAAATCTGCTGCTTCTGAACAAAGTAAAAAAATAAAGTTGAGCAAACCCTGAGCATAAAGTGTACCCGCCGAAGCTATGTGTACTTTCAGAAGTAACTCCCAAAAACCAGAGTTCACATCTGAAGAAATGAGCATGTTTCAAGTTTTCACTATGGAACAGCTTCATTGTTAAAATATTTTCAGCTATGGTCAGCTTTTAAAAGTCATGAATGTTCTTTCACTGAACAACATGCCTTCTGATTTTCTACAAATGTCTATGCATTTGGCCACACTGCACATCCAGTGGAGTTCCTCACTATCCACCATAAACTTGGTTACCCATGGAAAAGTTCACAAAGGAAAGTTAAAAGATGGCGAGAACAGAGCTTACAACATTTCACAGAGAGACGCTAGTCTGCTAAAGATTTTTAGATGTGTTTTATACATAAGATGCCAACTTGCTGAATGTCCTTGGGTGTCATCTAAATGTACCTGAGCAGATCCTTTTAGCTTAACTTCTTAATATAAGGACAAGCCATGAAAGAATATTGGCTATGTTTCATTTTGTCAACATTTTGGAAAAACAGAATTAAAAAAAAAATTCTGAAGAACACTCTAAACATAAAGAAAAGCATAAGTATTAAAAAGTAAATGAAATTTCTGGAGGGGAGACTGTCAGGTTTAGAGTGCAGTCACTACACTGCAGCACCACAGTTTATTATCTGCAGATCACTGTGACGAGGACTTGGATTTCTGGACTTGTTCCTCATGTGCCAGGCCTGGGAGCAAAGCTCAGGCTGAGCACGATCATATCCGCATCTCACAGCAATGGCTGGTGGGAGTACGAGCTTCCTCCCCACTGCACATGTGAGAGCACTGAGGCTTGGGTGGGGACAAATTTGTCTGCGCTTCCAGGTAGTAAGCAGTAGCAGCAGATTTGGACCCTGTTCCATCTGACTCTAAGTGTGGTGCTTGGCATGACATCCTGGGCCTGATTCTGGTTCCAACCAAGTTCCGATTATTGGAACAACACTGCAGGTGCAGGGGAAGCTGCCACATTCGCAGCCCAACAGAGGCAGTAACCTGCAGAATGGGGCCCACAGAGGAGCCCTGCGGGGAGACCCCATGGCATGCACCGTGACAGGCTCTACCAGAGAAAACAGGAAGGGCACAGAACATACATCTACTTACTGGCATAGGGTGAGTTGGCAGCTGAGCCGTTGAGGAAAGTTGGGGAGCCGCCCAGGTTGGACATGGCGGCAGAGCCGTACCCATTCATGCTTGTGGTAACAGAGTTATAGTTGGCCTGCTGGGGGGTGGAGCTCGGCACATACCCGTGGGGTGACACGCTGCTTGAGTTGCGGGTGAAACCTAAGGATGAGGATGAAACCAAGGGTGAGGGTAGCAACTCTTGGGGGTGATCCAGGGAGACTCGGGCCAAGGAAGGACTGTTTCTCACGCCTTACCTCCAACCCAGAGGGAAGGGGCTGGGTGATTCATGCGGAGGTTGGTGATGCTAGCTCTGTGATTAAAGTGGGAAGCGAGCAGAAGACACATTTCTTAAGAGATCATAAATACTTAGCAGGGGCATGAGAAGTGGCAAGGCATAGCCTATAAATTATCATTTTGCAGCATAAATAAATCCCAATCCAAGAAATGTACCCTGGAGTTAGCAGGTTCCTCTCCCTGGGTGAGAGTGATGCGGTAGGGGCCCTTAGAACTTTAATTCCAACCTTCTTTGGCATCTGTCATCATGGTTTACGGTGAAAAGCCAAATGTCGAGAAGGAAAAATGCATGCATCCTGCCTAGTCCCCATACCAGATTTTCAGGGGTAAAAGCCGGAAACAGAATCCTATTCTAATATCTCATACATGCAAACTAGAAATTTTCCTGTTGGGAAGAAAATCTTTTTTAAAAAAATAATAATAACTAAAAACCTGTCTTATGTCAACATGGAACATGAGCTTGGGATGCATCATGGGAAAACATGGGAAGGAAGGAAAGAGCAGGCTCCTAACCCTGGTTGGTGGCTTGAGATGCCTCCGAGACATTTACAGCCAGTTGTCCACCGAATGAATTCACACCCATCATCCCTGCATGCACCGAGGTGTTGGTGAGGGCCGGGAGCTGGTTGTGGTTGCGAGGGACACTGTAGAGGGCCTCTGCAATGTCAGCTGCTCTCTTCAGAATAATTTCCTGAAAAATCAAAGGAACAACCCCTTTAGTTACCCCCAGCCGGACGATTATTTCCAGTAATACCATTTTGCAGGCGTTTGTATATGCCAAGTACTGTGCTTAGGCTCTCGGGATCTGTACTCAAGTCTGTATCTCTGGAGACGAAATTGTGAAGTTAATCCATTATTGTGCCTTGTCAAAAGTAGGGAAACTGAAGCCCAGAAAGGGGAAGAACCCACTTAGGAATACTCATTATTTAAGGACAGAGCTGAAATTCATAACACTGTCTGATTTTGAAAACTCATTGTGGGTAGGAAATGATAGCAGCACGAGCTTTGTCTTCTCCATGAAAGGCACACAGGAACTCTGAAGTTATTGAATGGGAAAAGAGAAGGGAGGATGGGGAGGAGAGAGAATGAGGGAAGGGGGAGAGAGCATATAAGAGACAGATAGAGACAGACAGACAGACAGACAGACAGACAGACAGACAGACAGACAGGACTCTGTGTCCTAAACTGAGGAGATATGCAAAAAGAGTGAAGGATTTGTCATACTCATAGTTTCCTGAGCAAGTTGAGTTCTATAGATGGAGTTGTTCTACAAGAAAGCAGACAGTAATATTCAGTCCTCATTATACTTTTTAGGAGAAGAAAATTAAACCCTTTTCTTCTAAATTTGCTCGAAAACCTAAGAGAAGTAAAATAAAGCATCAATAGCTCTCTTTTTCAATTATGAAGTACATTCCCAGTAGAGATTAGTTTTAAGTAGAGTACTTTTTCTGGTAAAGGAAAATGATTCAATAGAAATGGCAATAAAAGATTTACAAAAGAGGGAAGGACTGAACAGCCCTGCAACACGCCATATCTGAATTACTTACGCTTTTAACTCATGCACATGGCTTTTATGCGTTTTATGCTTTCTCATAGAATATGAAGTGTGAGAGCTTGCATTGCATGAGGAAGGGCACAGAACTGAGGGAGCTGAGGGAGCTGAGAGAGCTCACCTGGTTGTTGTGGGGCATCCCGTAGAGGGCTTCTACCAGATCCGCGGCCCTTTTGAGTATCACTTCCTGTCAAGAGAAAAACAGACACAGTCTTCTGAGAGAAGGCAGGCTGTCACTATTTGTCACATGATTGTGCTCCACTTTTTTAGGCCATACTTTGCCAAAGCACAGCTATCGCAGCAGCAGCAGCTCGGAGGATCCCTGGAATGGTGCTAAATCATCAATTTATCCTTGTTCACACACATACTTAATCGAGTCAAAAGGTGAGCATCATTGGTACTGCAGGATAAAATACATCACTCAGTTGTCTGCTATAGGCACGGGGAAGCACTCCTATGTTTACTGCTGAATACAATTCCGAGGTCATTTACTAGATTACCACAATCGATGCCATTCAGTGCATGTTATGAATCTGTAAGATGAGTTTATTTTGCACTTAATTGCTTATTCCAAGAACCATGACCTTATCAGCCAGGTCATTTTCAAGGAAATTCCAATCAATCTTGAGCTACTAGAAGCATGTAGCATTAAACTTCTTTTGTTTATCTCTCTGGTGTGGCAGAGCTAGGATACAATGGATGCTACTACAGACTCACTTACGTAAAAATTCTCCCGCCTCAGAAACCACACACCTCCCATACCAATTTTCATGGCTGAGAACACCTGCTTCTTTTGTAGCAATTATTTGCAATTTCAGTATTGTCACTTTCCCCATTTGCCCGTTCCTTCTAATCCTAGACTCTTTGCTGTTTATTCCAGTGGAAGAAATCTCTCCCTCTATTCATTTAGTTGGTGTACCTCCACACTTAACTTCTACCGTTTTAATAACATGAGTATGTTACAAAAGTATATGAGCTGCTAATATTTTGGAAATTATATATTTTTTTACTTTTAAAGAGAACACAAAAACAGTAATAAAAAAAGAAATGATCCAGAATTTCACTAAATAGAATAATAGGAATTCACCATGTTGCATATTGTTGTCTTCAAATTAGTTATTCACATGACCACATGTAAGGTTGTAAGATGGGTTAAGAAAGTATAAAAAATTCAAAAGAAGACAAAAAACAATTTAAACATTCAATGCTCTTGACAAAAACAATCATCCTTCTTTTTTTTCCCTAATTATCTGAAGACTTGTTTATACTGGAAGGTTTAAAGGCAGCAGCCAACTTAAGCTTCACGCATGTCCACAAGAAAGTACAGCCCACAATCAAACCCGAGGGTGGGTATGACAACCAGAGGCGATTTTCAGGAAGACTTGCTTACTAATTTTTGCTGTTGGGAAAGTTTGAAAGAGAAGTTTAACTTTAAATATTTTACACAATAAAGTTCTGCATAGAGAAGCAGTGCTATTCAATTTTCATATACGGCAGACGCTGATCAGAAAATAGGGGTATAATTGCATTCATTTTGCTGTCACCATAGCCTCTTCAAAAATCCTTGAACAACTCTTGAAATGACAAGCTTTTAGATACATATTAGCATTTCTCAATTTTAAATCCTCTATGATATAAGACGAAACAGTTGTCATACTACAGTAACTACTTATGACATATATAATGTCCTAAATTTAAAAATGAGGTAGAGGGGTTTGCAGTTCTCCATAAACATTTATGCTTGCCTTATACTGCCAGGGTCCTTTATAAAACAATTCAATTATTTTCATGCAGAGAGTGAAAGGCATTGTGTAACCTGCTGAGTTTGAACCAATATGTCTGAAACCATTTCTTTACTTTTTAATGCAACCTACCAGATACTTTACCACTTTTTGTCATAGCATTGTCTGACCACAGCAGTTAATGATTTACTATGATATGGGTATGCTAAACCCTATCCTCAGATCAAATTCAGTTTGTGCTCTTTTCACTAAAACCTCATGGCTTTATTTGGCTCTTAGGAAAGATTAAAACAAAATAGGATCAAGTTAGTTTATCTGCTAAGATTTGACTTCCCTGAGTGTATGTCCATTTATTTCCTTAAATAAATATCAATGCTGGTGGAAGTCTCTTATTTGTTAAGAACATAGGAAGGGACACAAAAGCATTGCACTGGTGAAGTTCTCTCCTGTAACACTATCATCAGGAATTTACAATGGTCCTCCACGTTGTAATAAATTTCACAAAACAAAGGAAGATGGAAATTCAAAATTAACTCAAAGCTCTTTAAAGTTCAGTAACCCCAGAAAGTTCCATTCTTTGGCGTACAGGCTATATTTTCATGTTCTATATTATTAATACTAAAGTTTTGATGATGTAGTCTGCCAGCTATTTGGTACCAGGGGCTGGTCACTGTTTGCTCCCATAAAGGGATGCACATGAATCTTGTCTCCTCCAGTTGTAGCTTTCTTCGACCTCCCCCACGTTGCCTTTTGTGACCCGTGGCACAGGGCCTGTTTTGCCGCAGCACAGCACTGCAGGTGCACCATCACCGCAGCCTTGCTTCCGGCCAGTGGTCTTGAAGCGAGAGTGAACTGGGGCCTCTTGTCCTGGAAACTGTCCTCTTACACGACGTCGCTTCATGTCAAAATGCCCTTACCTACACTGTGCCACCTTTGAGGTTTGAGGCGGGCTCATGTTCGGCCCAGCGCTGACAGTGGCTAGCTATTTCTGCAAATGGGAAGAAAAGATATTTCTGGGTCCTCAGTGAGTTAGTGCAGCAACCTGCAAGGTGCTTGGATTTCGGTGACCAGAAAATTGCTCTCACCTCCGTGTCATTACGTTCCCAGTGAACTAGCCCCCGAGCGTGTTTGTGTTGGGGATCTAATATATTGCCTTTCAATCAGAGCTGAGAGCCACTGAACACACAGACAGAACATGACGAGCAGGTCAGGAAAGCAATAAAGATTTTACAGAGCTGTCCAAGGTGCTAAATTTACTCAATAATGGGTTTGGCACCATAGTGTTAACCTCTCATTTACTACCAGTTTGAGGGACTAAATTGAAGTAGCTGACTTCATTTACCTTGAAATGTATATTTTATGACATTATGTAAGTAGATTGAAAGGGCACTGCAGTTTTAACAATTTAAAGGCTAAAGCATGTTTAAGACAAAACTTGAATATTTATTGTATATTGCACTTAAAGTATATAGAATGTTAAAATGTATTGATTAAATTTGTAAAAGGCATTATAAAAATGACAGGCAGTAGAAAAGA
>PVKN010028587.1:0-13212 GCA_004027915.1 Capromys pilorides
AGGAAGAAAATTACCTGCTATATGCAATTTACAGGCATCAACCTCAGAATTAAACTAAATGAAAGAAAGGAAGAAAAGAAGAAAGAAAGAAATAAATAAATAAAGGGGAAAGAAAGAAAGAAGAAAGAGAGAAAGAAAGAAAGAAACAAAGAAAGAAAGAAAGAAGGAAAGAAAGAAAGAAAGAAAGAAAGAAAGAAAGAAAGAAGGAAGGAAGGAAAGAAAGAGAAACTGACAGGACACTTAAGAACTATGCAACCCCAGAATCCCAAACCACCAAAGGTAAATGCAGGAGACAATGAAATGAAACAATCTGAAATTCACTTAGCTGGACACTGAAGTGGTAATAGTGGAAGTAAAAAAAAAATGAATAAGACTCTAGAAAAAATGAAATCATAAATAATTTCTCCGATAACTCGATATGGTGTCCATAATGAAAGATACTGTTTGTGACTCTAGAACACATACAAATAAAAAAAGAGTTTAAGGAAATGGTGGGAACCAAGAATGCCCAGTATAGGAAATAAATGGAATCTATGAAACAAATTCAAACAGATACCCAGGAGATTAAAAATTCCATTGAGAAAAGATGTGAGCAAAATGAGCCAATGTAGGACAGAATGTCAGATATAGAAGACAGGATTGTGGTTAGCAATCATGAAAAGAAAGATTCATTGAAAATAGCAATGGGCTGTGCGAAATCAGTGCAGTAGCTGTTTGATGATGCGAAGGAGAATAACGTAAGATTGATCAGAATAAATTAAAAAGCAGAAAGATCAGTGTGAGTTCGAGACCAGTGTGGGCTACAAAAGTGAGCTCAAGGCCAGCTTGAATTGAATAGCAAGACTCTGTCTCAAAAAAGACAAGATAATAATAATAATAATAATAATAATAATAATAATAATAATAATGTAATCTTAGAAATTGGGAGACTAAGGTAGGAGGACTGCTGTGAGTTTAAGGCCAGTCTGGACTACATGGTGAGACTTTGTCTCAAACAAACAAACAGACAAACAAACAAAAAAGCATCCTTGGAGAAGACACCAGAGGTAGGGAAGGGGATGGTGACTTGCTTGAAGCATCCATGCCTTCTCTGACAGTGGCCTTGACATCTTCAGCAGCTGTAACTGCCCCAAACCTCATGTTTGTCTTCTCTTAGAAACATGCAGGGTGAAGCCGGGCATGGTGGTGCATGCCTGTAATCCCAGCACTTGGGAGGCTGAGACAGGAGGATCACTGCGAGTTCGAGACCAGCCTGGGCTACAAAAGTGAGCTCAAGGCCTGCCTGAATTGTAGAGTGAGACCTTGTTTCAAAATGACTAAATAAAAATAAATAAATAAATAAATAACAATCATAGCATGTTAAAGTTGATACATGCCAGTGTCAGTCATATTAAGGGAGGAAGAGGTCAAATTGTACACCCAGTGGTTTCCAGGTAAGATGGCATTCTGAAATATATTTAATGTAATGATAGGAAAGTTTTGTGTCATTCTACATGCTGACACAAGTATGAAAGACTAAAAGAAAAGAGCATTTATTTTTCTCTCTCTAGTGACAAATGCTTCCAGAGTCTCTGCACACAGCACGGTGCCGCATCACTTCCTAGACCGCCTTACGTAGGAACTACCTCTAGCCGTGATTTGGAGGCAGTCATGTTACAAACATAGGTTTATAGATGCACACAGTAGCATGCGAATCAGGAACATATATTTCAAGACACGGAAAGCAAGGGAAATCACTGCAAAACGTGAAGTTAAAAAGAGAAACATAAAATTAAGAGGATGGAAGTGATGGTAAAGCAGGCAGATTTACTCTGTTCCAGAAATAGAGGAAAGAACAGAGTGGATCTTGTGACAAAATAAGAATTTTTGAATTTTGGAGAAACTGAAGTTTTTGGCTTAATATTTTATAAGATAATCAATATACATGCAGGCTGTTATAAGAGGAGGCTTATAAAGGATTGTGAGGGTGAAGGTAGACCTCCAAATACTCAAATCAAACTATTATTAATTTGTTAAGTATATAAGAAGTATCTCACCATTCATTCAATAAAAATATGGTTAATTTTTTGAAATGCAGCGATGCATAAACATGTAAAGTTTTTACTTTTATGGATCTGGTCTACTGGCAGGGGAATGAGGCCAACAAGAAGGTAAATATGGAAAAATGGTGATATGCACTGGAAAGAAAAGGAAGGAGCGGCCACCTAATGACTGGGGATGGCTGCATTGTTGGGGAGGAGGCAGGCAGAGGGGTGCTTCAATGAGAAGGTGACCTCAGAACGGGTCTGAGGGAAATGAGAGATGGCACTTCAAGTTGCCTAAAGTTACACAACAGGCGTAAGAGAAGAATGAACCTTGTCATCTGTGAAAACATGAACAGAGCTGGAGATCACTATGTAAAGTGAAATAAACCAGACAGAGAAAAGCAAGCGCTGTACCACCTCACCCATATATGAAGTCCAAACAGTTGATCTCAAACAAAATGAGAAAAGAATGAGAGTTAACAGAGTCAAGGAAAAGTATGGGAAAGATCAGCAAACACTCGCTGAGCTCCCCATTAAGGTAGATTGGAATCAGCTCTGGTGTGCTGTTACATAGGACATGAGCGTGACTATGCCCAGTTTCAATCACCTTCTCTGTGCGCCCCAAGGGCGGGGCCAGCCAGCATGCTGGGGATGGAACCCTGGTCCCTGCATCTGCCTAAGTAGGCATTTTAATACACTGAACTATCTCTTTGGCCCAGAAAGATATATTTTTTAAAAAAGATAATTAAGCTATGGTATCAGTCTGGATGCCCATGAAAATATTAGTAGACAAAGAAAATGTGGAATATATGCAGATGGAGTACTACTTAGCCATAGTAAAGAATGACATCACTGTTAGTTCAGGGCGTCGCATCTTTCACATACTTCAGTATATAACTTTTGACTATTTATCATATATTTTATAGCATTTTCAGCTTGACTTGAGCTATTTCTGGTATAGAACTCAAAAGCTCTAGGGCCAGCCAAATAACTCAGAGGACTAAAGCGCCCGCTTAGGCAGAGCGTAGTGGCCAGGGTTCGATCCTCGGTGTGCTGTGCTTCCCCTGCTACCCCTGGGGCACACTGAGGTGAGGACTGAGACTGAGTGTGGTCATGCTCACCTGTAATCCCAGTTTGGGAGGCAGAACATAGGAGAATCACTACAAATCTGATCTATTTAGTGAGACCCTGTAGATCCTATCCTAAAAAACAGAACAACTCAATACACACACACACACACACACACACACACAAAAAGCTGTTGAGAGTATCTTTTACTGTGTGCTTTATTTTCTTAACATTATTTTAAATAAACAGAGAATTTGATTGAGGTTGTAAATAAGAATTATCCAGGGATAAGACCCATGCATGAGTCAGCAATTCAGTGAGCCTGGGAACTGGCAGCAATTTGGAATGTGGTAACTTTGTAACACTTTGAACCTTTGCAATTTCAAATGTTTCTGGTTAGCTATCTGAAGACAATTTTGTGATGCAAAGTAATTCAAGCAAAGATCTTTCAGACAGGACAAAATTTGCTAATGTGTCACATGAAGAGAAATATCTGAGTTGAATAAGACAATAATGGGGCAAGAATGGTTATTATGTAAAATCCAAGAGCACCTAATCTAGTGAAGGCTCAGTTTGTCTAAGGAGAAACTCATAATAAATGATTTCAGAGAGGAATTTGAAAACAAGTAATAGACAACAAGTAAAGCTTTCATTTCTCAACACTGCAATCATACAGAGAGGGAATTCTACTTATCAAGGGAGGTGCTTGTGCTTTAGTTCATCAAAAACATGGAGAATGGGGGTCACAGCAATGCTCAAAATTAATAGCTGTGAAGTTCTATTATCAGAAAGCGACCAAGCAGACCAGTGATGATGCATGACTGTTGAACTAGCCAGAAATGAAAACAGGATATTTAAAAGCTTAAATTCCAAACAATAAGGAAAGACTAAGTGATTAACAAACAGAGGAAAAGCACAGGCCGGTCAGCATGGATCAGCATGGATCTCGAGCTGCAGGGAACTAGGGGAAAATCTACCATTCATTCTGTGTTGAGTATTTGTCTATACTCTGAGTAAGTTTATCTAGCATATTAATGATATGGCTGAGACCTTCATTTCAGCTAAGGTTACTGAGGAACCCTCTGGTGTTGTTTGCTGTTCCCCCTTTTTTCTCCATTTTTCTGTGCAAGAAATTAAGCTCAGGGCCTTGTGCTTGCTAGGTGAAAATTCTTCCAGTGAGTTACACCCTAGCACAACAACTTTCCTCTGATGAACACAATTTCATTCATTTTTACATTTTAGAATTTGAGCATTGTTAGAAACAGTTTGGAAATTTATACTTTCCTATGTGTGCGTAATGTCCTGTGGTTTGCCTTGGATGCTCATAGACAGAGATAGGATCAGCACAGTCAGTTTGTTATTTATGGAGCTGTAACCCTGAAAGCAACAAATGAGACTCACTGGTGTGGTGGCTGATATCTTACTCCACTTCTAACTCATACCATGGGTTATAAATAAGAGCGTGATGAGCCTGGATGACTGCCTAAGCTGCTTCCTATTTGCTGAGGCTCTAGGACAAAGCCAGCCAGTCTAATAAGCTGTTCAATCTAATAAGCCGTTCAGTCAAACAAGAAACTGTGAAGAAGGCATTGTAGGTGGAGACATTTATGAAAGGGCAGAAGTTTTTATTTTTTAAAATATTATTCTCCAACCATTTTACTCTATGATATGAAAGACTTTTGCTTTTTGTACAGTTACATTCTAAAAAAAAATCAAGACCTATCTGAGTTTTTCATTGTGATAAAATACCTGGCAGTACGATGCATTAAAAATGGCACAAATACTGTTTGGCAAAGTGGGAAAAGATCTGGAGATGAGCTGCACAATGGCATGTGTGTGGTTAGCTCTGTTGAACTGTACACTTGAAGATAATGAAGGTGAGAAATATTATAGGTGTTCTACTATAATTTTAATATTACTTAAAAACATAGCCAAAAGGTAATTGAAAGCAGCAGCACAAGTGTGGGATGCTTTTCGGCTATGTCCCCAGTGGAGGACATTGCTATGAGCTCAGAATCTCCCCAGCCATGGAGCTCATGGATCCACCAATTTTTAGGCAACAATTGTAACTTATTTTCCTACGGAATGGATACATGTGGTCAGGAACATCACCAGTGTGTTCAGGGCTGCATACTGAGTCCCCAAAAGTGCCTGGTACACAAAAAACACACTGAAGATGCAGGGCTGTGTTTCTTAAATCTATGTAAGATTGTTTGATGAAAGTATTAAAAATATCAGTTTATGAAAACATTTTATAAGTATAAATTTTGGAAAAAAATACTTATTTACTTATTTTTCACTTATGTACTTGGTACAGGGTCTCACTACGCAGCTCAGACTCATACTGATCTTTCTGTTTTCTACCTCTCCAGCACTAGGATTACACATGTGTGCTACCAGGCCTGTCCTAGGTCTCTGGTTCAGCAGGTCTGGGGGTGGGGCTGGTGCAGGATGTGGGAAAAATTTTATTTTTGGGTTCTGTTTTCAAATAAAAGATGCAGTTCCTTTCAATTTTTTTTTTCTTTTCATGAAGCTGTCTTCTACATGCCCATCTTTATATCTCCCAAGCTGATATTTCTCACAATTTATGGTTCCCTGGAAATTTAGTAGCTGTGTTGGGTACAGAACAATTTTGGTTGCTAGTAACACTAGGAAAGTTCAAGCTGTACTGTCACAGTTAACTTTGAAGCAGAAATTTTCATAACTTTTAATAAGCCAATGAGACCTAGGAACCTTCGAAAGGAGAATTCCAACCTGCTGTGAATGTGTGTGTGTGTGCGTGTGTGTGTGTGTGAGAGAGAGAGAGAGAGAGACAGACAGAAAGACAGACAGACAGACAGACAGACACACATACACAGAGATTTGTTAGATGTTTCCTGGAAGGAATGCTTCTGCAGAAGAGTCTGGAAAATATTGCTCTATGTGGAAACGAAACGAGGCTGATTCTAGGTGACACCATCTCTAGGGTAGAAACAATAATTAGCTGCTTGGTTGGTTAATGCTACCCAAGTATCTTCTCTTAGATGATCTAATCAAAGACAAGTTTTAAACTCATAGAATGTCAAAAAAATTCATGAATCTTCTTTGGATGCTAAGTTAGCCTTCTGACCCTGAGATTTGCTTAGAAAAGCAGCATTCTCAGTGCTAGTCACTTTTAGGTCATACCAGTCTTCTCGCAGACTCTTCCTTCATGTTATTGTTATTATGACTTTCCAATATTCACCTCCAAAGACAAATGCAGTTGTTTCATTTTTAACATTAAATAATTCACTTTAGTTCGTTTTTTGTAACCTGAAATTAATGTTTTTCCTATTCAGGAACAAGTAGCAAACCACTTTCTGCTGATATTTTGTGTTTAATACACCTGTCAAAACTTAGTTATCTAGATTCTTTAATTTTTGTGCACCCCACACATCCTATTTTTTCCTGGCCCTCAGGGTGGGGTTGTCACGGCATGTGATGCCAGGGCCGTCCCCTGTGTTTACCTAAGCTTGCCTAAGTAGGCACTTTAGACCACTGAATTACTCGCCAGCCCCCACGCATTCTGTTTAAATTGATGTTAGTAAGATATAACTAAATTTTAAAACTAGATTTGCAGAGCTGAGTCTTAGTTTTTATTTCATTGAACAGCAGCCACTTGTGTGCTTAAAGATAAGAAGCAGCTTAAGCACGTTAGCAAGTGTATTTCTACAGTGAATTCTTAGAAAAGAAATGTTAAGTCAAAGGACAGGATACATTATATTTTTACATGCATTCTCAGGCTTTCTAAAAAATCTGAGTCGGTTATATTTTCACATAGGAACTTCTAATAGGGTATGTATATTATTAAATATTTAAAACTTTTAGGGAATCATTAGTTTGGTAGTTTCATTTCTTAGTAATGAGTTATTTTGAAGGCTGTTAACATTTATAGATGTCTAGTTTTGTTGTTATAAAATATCCTTTTTTGTCCTTTTCTTTTTTTTTTTAGAAAAAAAGTTTTCTTTTTGGTTTGTAAATTCTTGCTGTACATCAGGGAGATTAGCCTTGTTTGACACCTAAAACAGTGTGGAATGAGTTACACTCATGGTAACACTGCTGTTAGCTAGCTGCGTTCCTATAATATTTTAGTGTGGCTGGGCCTAGAGCTCAGAGGCATAGCCTCACGCCGGGAGTTTCACATCACCTGTTCCACAGCCCTCTGTCTGCAGCACCGTTAGCTCTATTTCTGACCATTTTTCCTTTCCTTGTTCAAATTACTGAGTATCCTCATGGGAATGTTATAATTCAAAGGTCATCTATTAATGCCACTGAAGAGAACAGTTTCACAGTGTGAGAAACATTTGCTTGGTGTATTCTTTCTGCCTTTCCCGCCTGCCTGCTTCATTTTGAGGGTGGACAGTAGGAGTGAATAGACGGAAAGGTAAGCGAATGCCCATCTAGTGTTGACAAACCTGCAGACTAAGGCGCTACCATGCTTTTAATCTTTCCACCTGCACTTGGGCACATCCGTCCTACAGCCTGGTATTCCATTTCCTCTTCAGACCCAAGCAAGGAGAGTGACACCCAAAGAGGCTCGCGATGCTCCTGACATGGCTTCTCATAGCCCCTCCGATAGTTAATGTGAAGCATTCACACGAGTTTATCTGGGAATTGGCTAGGGCTTTGTTTTCCCTGTTGCTGCTGCTGAAATAGTTGGAATCTGAAATCATGGCTGTGGTTACACTTCTTTAGCCAGAGGATATTGTGAAAGCCTCGGTCGCCACAGAAACAGATGAAAATTCCCCTGCTCATAATGGAAAACAGTGAGGCGGTGACCATTGCCCGATCTGCTGCATGGGAGGCCCCGGCCTTGACTCAGGCTCTGAATTCAGGTCCTCCAACATCACACTTCATCTCTTGTTCAGGAGGCCCCTCTGTTGTGCACAGGAGTCATTGTGCTCTGGCTGGTCTTTCTGCGAAGCTAATTTTGTACCAATATTTTTTGGGGTTCTCATAGACTTTACACAGAAAACATGGCCTTATCTGATGCATAAAACAATCTGTGAAGATGAGGATTCAAATTCCCAGTTTTTGATTCTTGAGTCATAATCTTTTCTTTTCATATTCCAAGCAAATACATAATTATAAAAAATTTACACACTGAAATATGCAGAAAAGAACTACTCACTGAGGTGCTGATGCCACAGTACTGTGTCTACTGACCCCACAGTGGACTGCTGGTCTCTTTTCTATTAACTGTTGTTTCAAGGTAAATTCTTCAGTTGAATTAAAATTAAGAAAAAAACCTCAAATAACAGTTTTCACACTCAGATAATATGTTTTTTTTTTTTTTTAATTTAGAAGCACATTTCTGCAGCTTTGAGAAACTCCAATATGTATGTGTGGCAGACATTAGGCGACAAGTATTGGATTTTTTAGTCTGTTCAAGATACTGTAACAATAATGTCACAAGCTGGACGTCTTAGAGACAGGAAGCTTTCATTTCTCATGGTTCTGGGTGCTGGGAAATGCAAGATGAAGGCTTCGGGAGAGTGGGCATCTGGTGAAGCTGCTTCCTTTGTTCACAGATGGAGCCTCCCTGTCACGCTTCTTAGGCGGCAGGGACCAGGCCTCTTTTATGAAGACACTACTCCCGGTCACGAAGGGATTTCAAGGAGGTAGCGACACTCACCACACGTGGTTCTTCAATAAATTAAAAAAAAAAACATGTCTTTACATTTTTAGGTCTTTCTTTAACCCTCTGAAAAATGAGGCTTGGTGCTCCCTAATTTCTTTCAAAGAGCTCTGCTTTGATTCCACCCAAAGGCCAACATGGAGTAGATACTGCAACCTTCACTCCCAATTTTGTGTGTGTCAAGCACGATGGTCTGGTCACAAGACCTTAATTTTCTAGCAGAAGCACAGTGGCAGGTACATATTATTTTTAGTTCTGCTTAAGGAAACTGAGGAAATGATTCTTCTGTTGCAATTATGCCATTTGTTACATGGTTTAATATTTTCTTTTACAGTGTGTCACATTCTTCTACAATGGATCACAGTCCTGAAAGTCTTCTGGTATGTATCCTAACAGTACTTCCTTTTAGAAATAAAAATCTCACCTTTTAATATAAGAAAGGAATTCTTTGTACCGAATATTTACACATATAGTCCATGGTCAGCAAGCTACAAGGCAGGACAGAGCAAGGCTGCTTACTCCAGGGAGACCAGGAGGCAGAGCTCAGGGGAGGAATACCAGACAGTCACCTTGAGGACTTCATGTGAAAGCCAGGGTCTCTGTGTTAGTTTGTATTGCTGGGGTGCAAGACCTGAGATCACAGGCTTCTCTGGCTCACAGCTTTGGAGGATTCACTCTATGAAGATGCCATGGGAGAAATTACGTGTGCGTGTGTGTGTGTGTGTATGTGTGTGTGTGTGTGTGTGTGTGTCTGCGTCTGTGTGTTTGAGACAGAGTCTCACTATGCATTTCAGGCTGGCCGTGAGCTCATTTTGCATCCCTGGCTGTTCTCGATCTCCTCCTGCCTCAGCCCTCTGAGTGCTGGGATTGCAGGCATGTTCCACCATGCTCAGTTCAAGAAGCTATTACCTAGTAGAAGTAGGGAACAATAGAAAGACTAAGACACTAGTGTTCCAGGTCATGTCCTGTATGACCCACTTTTCTTCCACAAGGTCCCATTTCCTGAAGTTTGCAGTTCCTCCCAATACTTTGAAACTGAGAACGAAAGCCTTTGGAGAATATTTATTTTCTCAACTGTAGTAATCAGTAAAAAGAAAAAAGCAATAGACTGCATTTTACCACGATTAAGACTTTGTTCTGTGAAGGGTGTCATTACAAAGAACTAGAGCCAAATTCCAAACTTAGAGAAAACATTTTAAAATTTTACAGAAAATTCATCCTTGAATATTTGAATTTTTAAAAACAATGTAATAGCCAAGAACTGAAATAACTCAGATGTCCTTCAGTAGTATGAAGGAAATTTGTGATAATGGCAAAGATAAGTATCTCAATTGTGATAAATTCTGCATGCAGGTACAAACTCAATAAAATAAAATATCAGTATGTGCATGACAGGTAGAAACAGATGTGTTATGAGTAGTACTGATGCCAGTTTCCTGATTTTTAATGTTGTTATATAAGATGTTGTGCAAGATGTTAATAACAGTCGTTCATAATAGTTAAAATATTATGATATAATCAGTTTTATATTTTTAATCTATTTTATGATGACATTTGAAGAAAAGAGAAATCATACAATGATATGAGAATATCAGGCTTGGATAATTTTCAAGAGAAAAGAGCAAGACTGTGACACTAATATTAATCATATATGACATCTCAGTTTTATATCTTTATTGTTTTGTGGAGGAAATTTGAAGGACAGAGACAAAGACCTGCCAACAGGAGCGGTAGGCAGCCTACAAAGTTGGAGCTTGGTAGTTAAAACCAACATTCCTTGGTATAAGGGTTCTGTCTAACTTCATAACATTATTACGTCTAGCAGTTCAAAAGCCTTATTGGGTAAAGCTTGGGGACTTTTTATAAACACCATATTTTTTTTAGCCAAATGATTTCTTAGAATAATGCTAAAAAAAGTGATCATGAAGTATTAAGAGAATGGCTTTAAGGATGGCAGTAACTTTTGAAATGTTGCCTGGGGATATTTATACTTTACATACTAAGTTATAAAAGAATTCTCACTTCCCATTAGTGAGGGTCCCATCGTCATAATAGAATTGTGAGCCCACTGGATAGCTCCCTACACGGTTTACTTTTCTCAGACTTGCTTGGAAAGTTCAGGGCTTTTCATTCCTGGCATTTTGGCACATGTGCTGCCAAAGTGAGCACCCTGGTGTGCATGAACCCAATGGGGAAAGAGAGACAAAGGAAACTTGGGGGATAGGGCAAGGAATTGAATAGAAGTAGCTGAGAGAGAAGAGGGCTCAAGTAAGAAAATAAGCAAAGAACACACAGAACAAATAAATTTTGTGTCCTCCTCTGAGTTGATTAGAGATGCTAATGACACAGGATGCAGCTAATGGCTGCAGTGCCCTGTCTTGCATATTCTCAAAGGCAGAAAATAGAGACAATATTCTAAAAATAGAAAATAATAAAAACCTCATGAGGAAGTTATCCATCTGCATTCATCTGAAATGACAGACTTCATTCTTAGCACCAGACATGGGGTTATGTGTCAGATTATGGTGCCAGGCAGAAGGAGTGGGGATCATCAATATTCTTCTCTGACACCTCAGTTGAATTTTCATTTAACCTTTTTTCTGATTAATGTATCTATAATTAATAAATGTGTATGCACTACTTTTATTAAATCAGACGGATTTATCATGATTTTAAATAATTTTTTCTTTTTCTTTTTGTGGCACAGAGATTGAACTCAGGATCTTTCACTTGCCAGGCAGAACCTTAAGCTGCTGTGCTATATCCCCAGCTAAAAAAGTAAAAATTGTGCTGGGATAAAAACACATACGGACTCCCAAAATTGTTACATAGATTCAGTGCAATCTTGATTAAAATTGCATTAGTATATATACTAGTTGATATATTGTGTCAACTTGAAAAGTTTAGAAGCTTAATTAAGTGACGCAGCAGAGAGCCAGGATTCTTAGTTGTAAACATCCTCACGTTGTGCAAGAGGAGGCATGGACATTGTGTGAGTTCTACAGCCCCAAGCCCCAGGGTAGTCTGTTTTCAATATAAGGAGGGGACAGAGGCTGGCTAAAGCCACAACTGCTGCCCTTCCCTTTGCTCTTCACTGTTTTATGCTGTGATGAACTGCTGCTCTCTGCCGTGTGCCACTCTGCCTGGAAACCAGTTAAATACAGACTAAAACCTCCACAAACTGTGAACTAAATAAACCCTTGCTTCCTTAATTTTGGGTGTCAGGTATTTTGTCCGAGCAATGAGTAAAAAATATCTAAGATACTATATCTCACAGAGCTAGTGAAAACTTTCCTCAAATTCATTTGAAACCAGAAGAGACACAATATCAAAAGCAATCCTGGGAAACAAAGGAAAGGCAGGAGGTATCATAATCCTTGACCTGAAATTATACTATAATAAATTCAGCAGGATACTGGCATGGAAACAGGCCTGAAGGTCATGGAACAGATTAGAACATGCAGACACACTGCAAACACAGCAACTTATCTTTGATAAAGGTACTAAACATGTGCACTGGAAGAAAGATAGCCTTTTTAGTAAATGGTGCTGGAAAAATTAGCTTTCCGTATACCGAAGGAAAAAACTAGATGCATACATATCATCTGGCACAAAGCTACAGTCAAAATGAATCAAAGAGTTAAATATTAAAACAGAAACAATCTTCTAGAAGAAAACGTAGGTAGAAATCTTAAATCATTAGGGCTACATAGAGAGTTCATGAATGTAAACCAAAATTCATGAGAAATACTCGAAAAAATCAACAACTGGGATCTCATTCTTTTGAACAGTTTCTGTACTTTAAAGAAAATCTCCAACAGAGTAACAAGAAAAACAAGAAACTGGGAAAAAATTATAGCTAAGTGTTCCTCTAACAAAGACTTTCTATCTAGCACATATAAAATATTAAAAAAAAAAATAGGCTCCGCAAAGTCAAAGACCCAATCCAAAAATAGACATAAGGGATAAATATACACTGTTCAGGTGAAGAAATACAAATGGCAGGTAAATATATGAAAAAATATTCAACAACATTGGTCATTTGAGAAGGAGATTCTATCTAGCCCCAGAAAGAATGGCTAACATCAAGAAGACATCCAATAAATTCTGGGAATGGCTTTGAGAAAAAAAGAAACACTTCTCCACTGTTGGAGAAAGTGCAGGCTGGTACAATCACTGTGGAAATCAGTGTGGAGATTCCTTGAAAAGCTGAGATTGGAGATCCCATTCAAGTCAGCTATTCCCCTGCTGGGTATTTTTTCATAAAGACCAAAAACCTCATACCACAGTTATATATGTGTACCCATGGTTTGAGCAGCATAATTTGTCATAGCTAAATCTTGGAAACAGCTCAGATGTCCATCAGCTGAGAAATGGTTAAAGAGGATATAGTGTTTTTATACAATGGAACAATATTCAGCTATAAAACAGGATAAACTTGAGTCTTCTGTCAGCAAATAGATG
>PVKN010028588.1:0-13221 GCA_004027915.1 Capromys pilorides
GTGGAAAAGCCAAGGAGAAAATAAAGATCACGTGTAACACAACCATATAATCATAGCCACAGCTCCTCTTCTTGCTTTTCCACTCCTCCTACACAAGGCGCATTTGATGGCACTCGGATAATATGGGAGTACAAAAGCAATACACCTACTATTAGTTAAAAAGAAGTGCAAAGAACATGGTTACTGAAAGCACAAAATAAATAGTTCCTGCGCTCATATCTCCTTGGTAAGGAACTCCTGAGACTCTTTCTCCAGTGTATCAGTGCCTTCCAATGTATGATCTGCTTATATCTGATGAATGCGTTAACCTTCTAAGCATAGATGAGTAAACTATGGTGTTACGCAGACTAGCTTAATGTCTGGGCTCCATGAGTGGGAAGGAGGAGGAAAAGGAATGGAGAATGCAGTTTCATGCCCCTCTGCAGGCCCCTTACTCATTCTGAGCTGATCTTATCTGTGAAATGGGAATACTGGAATAATACCTAGTAGAGTTATAAGAGAGGGAATATATATTGGGTAGCCATTATAAATGATGGCTGTGATTCTAAAACATTGGCTGACTTCCTCTGTCTCTTTCTGGACTCATCTACCACTTTCTGAGGTTCTTTTTTCCTGCTTCCTGTTGCCTTTGCTTCATCCTAGCCAGGGGTTTCTAGTTGCTGACAACAGTATCTGCTTCAGCTATCTCAAGCCGTGATGAGCTTATAAAGGGATGCAGAGCACACAGAGTTGGCCGGAAATACAGGAATAAGGCAGGCTTCCAGGAGGACTTATGTGGCATGTCACACTGGAGCCTTTGGGGGAGGACAAGTCAGGAAGTTGCTGCCCAGCTCTGCCTCAGGACCACAATCCACATGTTGCAGTCCATGCCAGCACCCTGGATGCCCTGTCTCTGCTGCCACAGTCAGCTCTGAGACAAAATCTCCTGCAGGAATGTGTGATCAGTTGACTCTAAATCACGCTTCTGAACCCCAGCAGGTTTCCTATTACCATGAGTTAAGGTGATACTGACAATCAGATAGAGGCGAGAAGGCCCAAGAATGCTGGGCAGGGACTGTGCACTTGGTACAGTGGTAGAACGATTTCCTGGTACATGCGAGGCTCTGGGTTTGGCTGTCAGCCCTAGGAAGAAAGCAAACAAGTGCTGGGGCAGACTAAGATTATGGATGCCTTCCCAGTTTTGGTAATGCATGCAATGCAAAGCGATGAATACCTGTGATGAAGTTGTGTTCCTCTATCATCACCCATCAGGGACAGCGTGCAAGGTGAGGCGACTGGGCAGTCCATCCCCCAACGCCTGCTTCATGGATCTTTCTAGTTTCGCATTTTAGAAGGTGCTTACTAACTCTAACCACCAATTGATTAGACCTCCAGGGTGACAGAAGCAATGAGCCTAAAATGGTGTCCAGTATATTCAAAGAAATTTTTAGTAAGGGCAAATCCAGACAGGGGGGTCAGTCCAAGGTCAGGCTCCTGGAGTCGCTCCTGTGGTGTTTAAGCGGTTGCCTCTTCCCTGCAAGGGATCAGGATAGCCTACAAAGGCTCCAGCTTTTTAAATAACCATGGCTTTTGCAAGGATGGATGGAACAGGCAGGCACAAGTGCAGGTTGGCAGGTATGATGACATAACACAAGTATGAACTGCTGGAGCATAAGGGCCCCTTGAGATAAGCTACCTTGTGGCCTTCTTCTTAGGGCTAAAGGCATTATCAGTTACCTCCAGCTATGCTGGTGACGGTAGTTTGAATTCAGTCAGTGTAAATTATCTCATCAAGTACATATTCTTTTATCCTGCAGGTAGATAGAAGAAATGCCGCTTCTTGTCCCAACAGAGAGCTCCTACCATCTACCTCAGCCCAGGGACAGCAGCGCCTCTTGCTCTGCTCTCAGCTGTTGGCTTAATGCTGTGCTGACAAAGACCACATGTGACTTAAACCTCATCCTCCCAACTCCCTAAAACAGCAGGTGTTCTCTGCAGGCAGTAACCTGGGCCACTGAGGACAATTGGCCTCAGATCCTCTCTGGGCCACTGAAGACAAGTGGCCTCGGATTCTCTCTGGGCTACATTTGCCATCCTGCATCACTGCGTGCAAAGGTTTGTTTTTCTGGATCTTACACCAACACTCTAGTCCCTCCTTAGGAAGCTGGCAAGGCCAGAGTTGTCTTCATCTTGTTGACAATGGTGGTTACTTGGAAGTACTCATGATTTCTTTCCCATTTTAAGCCCCCTGAGATTATCTTGCCAGTCAAAGTCTGCACTCCCTGCCTAATTAAAAAAGGCACGCTGTATACGCATGCAGGGCTATCCGGAGCTAAACACAGGCGGCAGCTTCTAGGTGCCCTGCCTGCATGGATGTCTGCATGCACATTAACACAATTATGGGAAGGAGGCAGAACCATAACCTGGACTTAGGAAAGGCACACTCTTCGCCAGGTGGGGCAGAGGCTGTCCCTACCTTAAATGGTATGGCATTCCTGGAGAGGCAGCTTAGCATGCTCCGCACTTGGGTTACCTTGGGACTTGGTGACACTCAGGAGTGCCTTACATAATAGAAAAGTGTCTATTGTCACTGGGAATGTGTGAGGCTCAGAGGATAGGCCTATGCTGGGTGGAGATTAGAGGTTTCATTAATGAGTCACATTACTTCCTCTCTCCATCCCTTATAATTATGGTGAGTGACACACAGCTTGATTGGCCTGAGATAGTCTCAGTTTATACAGCCTGCGATTCAAAGTCATCATTATCAGCACGCCTTTCACTCTCAAAGGGGACGTGGCTGGGTGTAAATTTTTGAGGAGGTGGGAGATAAATTCAGGAAGCTGTAGACCCTCCTGAGAGAGTTCCTGTTACGAGGACTTCGGGAGGAAGAACAGAAAAAAGCAGCATTCCCTGCCTCCAAAGAGCTTTGGGCAGTGCAGTGGCCCTGGCCGTCCCTGCACCCAGCCCTAGGGCACTTGCATGGCCTGCTCAGTGGGCCCACACTGGAACAAACAAATGATTCCTGCCATCTAGTTGGCCCTGAAGTGAGCCAGATGAAATGCCACTGGCCTCCAGGCTTTAGCCCCTGGTGCTAGCTTCAGAGGGGCTTTGATGCCTGCCCTGTGCAGGGATGTTTGGCCCTCTGTCAGGCCAGTCCTGTACTTAGGGTTTTATCATGCTGGAGTCCATTGAGTTCCATCATAAAAGGCCAAGCCATTCTGCCATTGTACAGAGTCCCCCTAACAGGTGAGAACAGAGAGGGAAGGTTTGGTTCATCATCTCAGAGAGGTCTCAAAGACCTAGATGCCCCCAAATTAACCCCTGCCCCCCAATTCCCTTATAACAAAAGCCTGTCTTCTCCATCACCCCTACTGAACGTTCCTTCCCACAGGACATAGTCAGGGTCAAGGGGGCTGGGTGGTCCTGAGCAATTCCTTGATGACAGGCCAGCTGCACAGAGAAAACTCTCATCTCAGGCTTGGTCTGCAAAGTTGCTGTATAATTCATCGGCTCCATCTAAAAGCTATGGGGCACATCGATCACCATTAAGCTGTCAAAACATTCCTTCAGCCTGTGTGAATAGCTTGTCAGGGCTTTTTAAAATACCAATCTCTGGTGAAGATGTCGAGTGACAATTTGCAACACACCCATAAAAAAGTAGCTTGTGCAGCTCTGGTCTCAGAGCACCCACAGGGTGGAGTGGTGCAGACACCAGAAACTGCAGGTCACGCCAAATGAAAAGTATGCTTCAGGGCTGGGGAGATAACTCAGTAAGGTTCAGTCCCCAGTACCGGGGAAAAAAAGAAAAAAAAATTATGCTTCAGAACCAGCTGTATAAAATGGGTGCTGGCTTCCTCCCACAGCCTCCAAAGCCTGCCCCCACAGCCCCAGCCCCCTCTCACATCTACATCTACAGCAGGTGGAAAGGCCAGGGCCGGCACCACTGCATAGAGATGGCTCCTGGGAGAAAGCGGGGAGGGGGTGGGTACGGAAAACGGGGTGGAAAAGCCTGGAGCGAAATTCCAAGATTGTTTGAACATCCTGTTATTGATTTAAGAATGTCCTTTCACAGAGTTGAGGGTGTAGCTCAGTGCTAGAGTTTGTCCAGCATGTGCAAAGCCTGGGCTTCATCCACAGCAACACAAGGACAGCAAACAAACACTGTGAAATTTAAATAAACAGTCTTAAATTTTTAGCAAGGTTTTTTTCTTTTTTTTTGGTTCATCCGCTGTCAGATTTGCAAGCACAATATGAAAACAGATGAAACTGGACTTGATAGCTCACACCTGTAATCCTAGCACTCTGGGAGGCTCAGGTAGGAGGATCAAAAGTTCAAGTCCAGACTTTGTGATTTAACAACTTAGCAAGAATCCTGTTTCTTTTCATTTGTTGGTTTGTTTGTTTGTTTGTTTGTTTGTTTGTTTATTTATTTATTTATTTATTTCACACGGGGTCTCACCACAGCTTGGACTCATAGTGATCCTCCTGTTTCAGTCTCCCCAGCACTGAGATTATAGGCAAGTGCCACCACACCTGGTTTCAGTGGCTGGCATGATATGCCTGGAGTTCCAGGGCCAGACAGTATGTGGTACCAGGGATCTAACTCTGGTCCTTGTGCTTGCCAGGCAGCAGCTTGGACCGCCAAGCTATTTTCCCAGCAACCCCCATTTCAAAATAAAACTTGAAACAAAACAAAAGGGAGAGCTGGGGCTATGAAGGACCCAGTTCAAAAAGAAAAAAAAAAAAAGATGAAAACATGAATACCTTTGTTATCGCAGCAGGTCACAGGCTGAGACAAGGGGATGTCAACAGCCTGGGCTATGTAGAGACCGCCTCAGAAAGAGAGGGAGCAGGAGGGGGAGGGGAAAAAGGAGAAGGAAAGGTTGGGGAAGGGGGAGGGGAGGAGGAGAAGGCTGTGTGTCAGAGGAGCCGGGGTCCTCTCCAGCTCTGTCCCTGAAGTCTGCTTTGAGCCCCTTCCCTTGGTGTCTTCCATCCTGGTCCCTGCCCTCCTGAGCCTCTCACTGTCCCTCATGGCTCAGCACCTCTCTGTCTCACCCAGATACAGGGTCAGGGGCTAGGTTTGGCTTAGGCCACTCTTAGAGGTCTCAGAGTTCTGACTTATTTAGGACGTCTTTGGGTACACCAATTTCTTTCTTTTGACAGCATCTTGCTATGTAATTCAGCTTAAGCTTAAACTTGCTATGTAGACTAGGCTGGCCTCAAACTCATGGTGACCTTCCTGTCTCAGCCTCCCAAGTACTGGAATTACAGGCATGCACCTCCATGCCAGGCTCAGATGCTTATATTGATATGCATTTTTCTTTTTCATTTTGCAATCTCAGGGGCAGAACCAGTGCTGCCCACATACCAGACAAGTGTTCTACCCCTGAGCTACACGCCTTGCCTAATGTGAATTTTTGTAACGTTTAAAAATATTGATAGGTTCTAGGTGCAGCAGAGAAACAGGCAGAAGGAAAAGGGAAAGGGCTTTATTTTCTTTGAGGACAAGGAGAGAATTTGGGGAGGTCAAAGAATTCTCTCTATCTCAATTGGACAAAGAGAGGCTGAGGCTTTTATGGCCTTTTGCCAGGGGTGGAGTTTGGAGGTAATGTTTAGATATACCTGAGGGAGGGTGAAGGGAGATAGCTCAGTAGAATAAGTGTTTGCCTAGCAAGTACAAGGTCCTGTGTTCAATCCCCAGTATCGCCAAAAAGAAGGAAAGAAAAGAATAGATATACCTGAGGGAGCTGATTGGGGGTCTTCCCTGAGGCAAAGGGAAGGGTGAAAGTAAATTATGTCTTGGGCTGAGTTAGAGAAGAAGCGGGGAGGTGGTCTTTTGTTTTAAGGGCATCAGCCATATTAGATACCCACCACAATGATTTTAGCAATTCGTACTACACCCGAACCTATCAAATATAAAAGCCAAACATTTTTGTTCCTGTCTCTTTTCTTTACTAAACAATGAACTGACTTCAAGCCAGCCTTAACAAAAAGGAGTATTTTAAATATGAGTGTTCTTGCTTCCTTGTGCCAAGTAGCCGGAGGTACTTGGAAAACATCTCAGACCTCTCTCTTTCCATTTAGGAAACAGAGATTTGTTCCCCTGTTTTGAAAGCAACAGAACGCTGCTTTGGTTTCAGCAACTCCCAGGGTTGCCAGTGCTGAAAGGTCCCTTTGCTTGGAGGTGGACAGCACCAGCAGGAAGTGGCAGTGGCCCAGAAAACATCTGAGACTCCTCCAAAGTCCCCGCCTAGCTGAGAACATAGCCCTGAGCCCCAAGGGGGCCTGGAGCAAGCGGAGCTGTTGAATCCAAGGCCCTTGCCCTGGCTCAGCTGCTGAGGGTCAAACAGAGGGGCCCGAGTTCTAACCAAAACTCACAGCTGCAGATACCTGGCTGGGGTTTGTGAAGGAAAAACCCACATTTGCATTTAGCAGTTCTGTTTGTAACTGGTGGACAGTCAGTCACAGGGAAGAGCAGGAGGAGGGGGCCAGTTATCGGAAATGAATGACTGAAGACAGCAAAAAAGCAGCTCTGAGACCAGGAACTGAAAATAGACCTGGGTTCCTGCTGCTTGTGGCCTGGGACCTGGGGAAACGCCACCAGCCCCATTGGTTTATTTGTAGCCTGTACCTGGAGGGAAGGGGCAGTTGGATGCCTCAAGCGCTCCATGCAGGGTGCCAGCAGCCCTTTCCCACAGGTGCCCTTTGAGGATTTTACCTGCATCTGTATTTCGCAGTGGGGCGCTGTGCTATCTGGAGACAGGAGCCTGAGCCTGGGGAGTATCTGAAGCCTGTGGGCAGGGTAGGAGGTGGCGTTCCCACACCAGGGAGAAACAGCAAGACGCTGTGTCACGCGTGGCACTGCACCACACCCCGGGGGGGGTGGGTGGGAGCCTTATCCCTCCTAACCCGAGCTGCTTGTGCCAAAGACAGGGACAGCCTTTCTCAGCAGCATGTCAGGGTGAGTTAGAAGGAGATGCCCTGCCACGGCTGCTGCTTCTTTGCCTCCTTCTTCTTTTCGGAGCTGTGGATTGAACCCACAGCTTCCCACGTGCACTTGGGCAAGTGCTCTACCACTGAGCCACATTGCCAGTTCTTTTACTATTTTTTAAATCTATTTATTTATTTGGTACAGGGTCTCACTATGTAGCTCAGACATACAGTCTCAGCCTCCCCAGTGCTGGGATTACAGATATGTACCACCACGCCTAGTTTTGGTGGCTGGCTCGGCATGGGGCTGGCCCAGCATGCAGTACCAGAGATTGAACCCAGGTCCTTGAGCTTGCCAGACAGGCTCTTATACCACCGAGCTATTTCCTCAGCCCTCCAATTCTTTTATTGTTGTTCTATTTTGCTTTGGGGGTTTGTGAGATAGGGCCTTAATATATAGTGCAGGGGGGCCTTGAACTCACCATGGAGCCTGGGTTGGCCCAGAACTCACAATCCCCCTGCCTCATCCTCCTCGGTAGCTGAGATAAGGGTCGTGTGCCACCACATTCCATTTCTTTATCCAATCTGCTGCAGCAGATGTGTTTTGGAGTGTACTACGCTTGTACCCCAGAAAGTACACAAGAGAGTGGACGCGGGGGCAAGATGGGAGGCTCCACAGAGCTGTGCTCTGTGGGGGAGCTGACCTCTCAGAGGTGTGTGCGGAGGTCACCTTCCTTGTTGGCACAACAGGGAATGTAAGAGAGTAGCAGTAGATCACCGATTTTCCATTCTTAAAGGGTTCATTTGCTTCATGGGTTTTAATCTGTTATAGTAAAGCATTCTTTTATTTCAAATTTTAAACTTCAACATTTGAAATATGAAAGCAGGGAAACATGTTTTTCTGAATATGGTGACTGAATTCCCGAAAAAATCACATTTGCAAAGGTGGAAGTAAGACGTGATTTGCTGAAGGCTAAGCGGCTGCTAATTTATGTGTTTTTAGCTTTTGGAGTATTGAGGACAGCTCAGGGGCTTTACAGAGAGGTAACCTGATGCCCCTAAAAGGATTTTATTTTCCCCTAAAGGGATTTTTATTTTACTTACGTGTTTTTGTTTGGTTGTAGTTGTTGTTTGACAGGAGACTCACCAGGTAGCCCAGGCTGGTCTCAGACTCATGGTGATGCTCCTGCCTCAGCCTAAAGGGCTTCTTAGGTGTTAAATGATAGGTTCTGGCCCTAGTATGAATTGCTGAGTCATTGTGGTGGTCATCTAATATGGCTGAAGCCCTTAAAACAATAGCTTATCTTCCCAAGACCACCTCCCCTTCTTCTCCAACTCAGCGCAGGGTGCAATTTCCTTTCACCTGTCCCGCCACCTCAGGGAAGGCCCCAATCAGCTCCTCAGGTAGATCTAAACATCCTCCTCAAACCCCACCCCTGGCAAAAGGCCAGAGAGGCCTCAGCCTCCCTTTGTTCCAGTTCAGAGAATTCCTTATCTTCCCTGAATTTTCTCTGTGTCCTCCAAGAAAACAAAGCTCCTTTCCCTTTTTCCTTCTGCCTGTTTCTCTGCTGCTACACTGTGAAAAACCTATCGTTAAACATACCTTAGGTTCATTACTAGCTACTCAGGGATGACCCAGGAGGTAGATCAGTACACTTTATAAAGATATCCTCAAGGCCATGAGATAGCTCAGTGGACTAAGACCCTGCCTAGGCAAGCGCAGGGACTAGGGGTTTCATCCCTGGCACCACCTGCCATGCCAGTCCTGTCCCCGGGCATGGTGAGCAGGCCACCAAGACCCTGCGTGGTGGTGTACACCTGTAATCCCAGCACTGGGGAGGCTGAAACAGGAGGATCACTACCAGTCTGAACTGTGTAGTGAGACCCTGTACCACATCAGCCAGGCCCAGTGGTGTACTCCTGCAATCCCAGCACTGGGGAACACTTGGGAGGTTAACGCAGGATTGCTGTAAACTTGAGGCCAGCTGGAGCTACACATTGACTTCAAGGCCAGCCTGAATGGCATACGGATTCCCGTTTCAAAGAAAAAACAAAATAATGAAATACTCAACTGAGATTTACCTATTCTCATCTCAAAAAGAAAATGTGTATTTCCATGAAAGTGTTTTAAGACAAAGATAAGAAAAAAGAGATAGGGGAAAATGCTGCCACTTAGAAACGATCGTTCGGAGCCTCATATTGTGCACATGCCTGTAGTTTTTTTCTTGTTTTTTTTTTTTTTTTTTTTTTTTTTGCAGGACCAGGTTTCGAACTCATGACCTTGCACTTGCCAGGCAGGCACTTGTGCCACGGTGCTATCTCCCTGGACCCACATGCATGTAGTTTGCAGACTAACTTCCCCTTTCCAAGGACAAAAATTATAACAGTTTAATTTACCAATGCCAACTGGCTTTGATTTATGGTTTTAGAATCTAGAAACACTTTACTCTATAGAATAGAATAAGTATTCTGGTAGGATGAGCAAAAGATGTTGATTTTGTAGGCAGATATAGGCTAAAAGAAAGCAGGACAAAGACCAGAAAGCAAGCTAGGTGTGATGGCTCAGGTCTATAATTTTGACACTCAGGGAAGCCGAGGCAGGAGGATTGGAAATTCAAGCCAGCCCAGACATTTTAATGACTTAATGAGACCCATGTATCAAAATTAAAAAAAAAATTAAAAGGGGTGGGGATGTAGCTGGAGAAGGTAGAGCACTTGCCTAGCAGGTCTAAGTCCCAAGGTCGACCCACCACCGCACACAAAAAAAGCGAAACGGAAAAAGAAGGTGCAAGTCATGGTAGTGCAGGATCTTAATCCCAGCATTTAAGAAGCCAGAGCACGAGAGTCACTGCAAGCCCAAGGCTGGGGGCTCAACTACATAGTGAGTTCAAGCATGAGTGACTCTATTTTGGTTTTTAGTCTCATCTGTTGGGGTCCCAAACAGTGGTCTCTCGTGATTTTTACTTATCACTTTCTAAATTGTCTACATCCTACAATTTAGAGCTTGTGAATAAGTTAGAACATAAGGAAAAGGAAAATTAAGGTGGCAGATGAATTAAGGTTGCCCCTCAGTTGACTTTAAAAGATTTGCATAGGTTGGCCAGAGTAATCACAGGGGCCTGTCTTAGTTACTTTTTACTCGTTGCTGGGACAAATACCCGACACTCAAAATGAAGAAAGGAAAGGTTTATTTAGCTCACAGTTGCTGGAGGTTTCAGTCCATATTTGGCTGGCCCAAGGCTGAGTGGAACAGAGCAGAGAGCATCCAGTTCATGGCAGCAGAACAACCAACAGGAGCAGAGAGTAACAGCCCTTTAAAAAGTCTCTTTGTGCTCAGTCACTCTGACGTGGGCCCGTTGTGCCCTAGGGTGGAACCAATCATACCCCAGGATGGGCCCTTGATCCCGCTCTAGGGAGGAGCCAATCATATCCTAGGCAGGCCCAGGTCATGCTCCAGGGAGGAACCAATTGTAACACGTAATCGTAGTGGATCATGACTCATGTCTCAAACTCTAGAAGTCCCCGCCCCATGATTGCATGAGGCTTTGTGGGGACAACTAGACATAAACCATAACAGGGCCTGACTGCAGATTGGTGAGGAATCAGACTTCAGCAAAATAACAAGTGTTGTTTGGAGCCATTACGTAGTGATTTTTATGGCAGCCATAGGAAATGAACATAGTACTCATCTGGGTCTTTTCTCTTTGCATATATACTTACAACATGAAGCCCCAGACTATAGCATACATAATATTTTTGAATAAAATATCATAGAAGAATAGTATACAAATAGATAAGTGCAAACCTAGGAGCTGGGGTGTAACTCAGTGGTAGAGCATGTATCTAGCACGCACAAGGCCCTGGGTTCAATCTGCAGCATTCAGGCACTAATTCCTAGGGTACAGCTAGAATAGCAGAGAAAATACACATTGGTGTGATCATCAGATTGGCCCCCATCAAAAACTCCAACATCACAGAGCCCATAGCCAGCTATCCTCTGGGATTCCCTTAATTAACTTTTTTTTTTTTTTTTCAAAGCTGATAATCAAACTGAGGGTTTTGCATGTGTGAAGCAGGTTCCTCACCACTGAACTACACATCCAGCCTCTATTGCAAGGTCTAAAGTCATTGCCTAGCTTTCCTGTTCTTACACTTTGTAAATGAAACCGCACAGTGCAGGCATGATGTTTTCTTCATTAGTGACAGTGATGCTCACACATTTTAGATGGGTTTCTACACATGCACACACCACATTAGCTGCCCTGTGAACAACAGAAAGAGTATCCCAACAGCCCCTGCCCCCTTTCTAGCCCACAGACCTCTCACCCAAATAAATAATGCCGTCTCTCACAGTCACCTGAATCTGGACTTTGTATAACTAGAACCATATAGCGTACTGAAACTCATTTTTCCTCCTCTTCAAAATATATTAAGCATTTTTTCCACTGTACAGCTAGATCATAATTTCCTTAAATGATTGTCTTTGGTTGTTTCCAAGTTTTGGCTATTTTGAGAATTAAATATCCAAAATACATCAAGCTTCTGTTTTCCAGAGCAGTACATCTGCCAGGTGTAAAAATTCATGACATCGCCTGTTGGCTGGCTCTTCGCATGTCCTTGTCATCCAGGCAGATGTCCATTCCTAGTGCCACTTCCCCAACAGATTTCTGGGCCCCAAGGGGACAGAGCATTACCATCCTTGGAGACATTGTTTTTCTTACAGTCCCACAACATGGGTGGCTTCCGCTCCCTGCAACCTGGCAACTGTGAATGAATGCATTTCCTCTCTGGAGCTCCAAGCTCCACGGATTGGCTCAGTTTTTAGGAAGGAAAAGTCACCATTTAAGACTTTGAGTTCTAAGACAGGAACTCTCACGCATTCCTTGGAAAACAAAGGATATTCCTCATTGAAAATCAAGTAAACAAGGCAATGCCTCTATTCTGGTAACAGGACAACAGTGAGCTGTTGACCTGCAGTTAGTCCTAGCTATTGTGTTGTTTATACAGAGAGAACAGAATTAAAAAGCCCAGGGGGCCGCAGTGTACTCAAAAAAAAAAAAAAAGTTTATGAGCCTATGCAGTTTAAGGAGTTGTGGCATCACTTTCTAAAAGCAAGAGTATTATAAGATTAACATTTTATTCCTTTAAGTAGGGGAGCAGCTGACACCTTGTAAACTGTCATGGGCTGGGATCTGTCTGATGACTAGAAACGAACAGGCAGAAGCTAAGCACTCATGGACTCTCGTTTGTTTCAGGACATGTAACTATAAATACTTCCACAGCTGGGCATGAAGAGGACAAGCCGGGGTTGGTGGGCAGCTCAGTGGTAGAATGTGTATCTAGCATGCACAAGGCTTGGAGTTTGATCCCAGCACTAAAAACCAAATAAGTAAAATAAAAGGTACAGAAAGTGAAGAGCAAACACACCTTTGAAAAGTTAATGTCAGCTCATTTTCTTTCAGGGGAAGGTAGTGACTACTGAGCCACCAGAATTTTTTTATTGGAATGACCACAGTTTTAGCAGGATTCAGGTAAGCGGTCATTCTGGAATATGAAAGGACGTTTTATCTTTCTGTTTCATGTCACTCACCCTGGAGGGGGAACGGAAAGCAGCCTCCGGTCCCTATGGTCCAGAGGAGATTGTGCTATTAATATCCTGGCTCCTGTAGCCAGGGTTCCCACCTGCCAGAACGGGGTCGCAACTGCCTGTTTTACCATGGAAAGGCACAGCAGGGCCGGCGAGATGGTTCAGTGGTCTAAAGCGCCTGCTTAGGAAGGGCTCAGGCAACTGCAGGGACTGCAGTTCGATCCCCGGCACCACACGCTGCGCCAGCGCCACCACCAGGGCAGGCTGAGCCAGCCACAAAATGAATAAAGAAACAAACAAACAAACACAACAAGCAAATAAATAAATAAATAAATAAATAAATAAATAAATAAATAAAAGAAAGGCACAGCACTAGACAAAGCCAGCAAAGGAGCTCAGACAGTGCCAGGTCTTTGTCACCAGAAGATTGTATTGAGCCCGGCATGCTGGTACACATCTGTAATCCCTATACTTTGGGGGCTGAGGCAGGAGGCTCAAAAGTTCCAACCTAGGGCCGGCGAGATGCTTCAGTGGTCTAAAGCGCCTGCTTAGGAGGGCTCAGGCAACTGCGGAGACTGCAGTTCGATCCCCGGCGCCACATGCTGCGCCAGCGCCACCACCAGGGCAGGCTGAGCCAGCCACAAAATAAATAAAATAAAGAAACAAACAAACACAACAAGCAAACAAATAAATAAATAAAATTTAAAAAAAAAAGAAACAAACAA